>OX457033.1:21595991-21760991 GCA_949752745.1 Protula sp. h YS-2021
TACAGTGGAACCTCGGCATCGGACCACCTCCCTCTGGGGACCACCTCTTAATTAGGGCACTTTTTTCGGTCCAAAATTCGCTCCATAGACTTTAATGGATAAGAAAATTCCCAATTGGGACCACCTCTGATCGGACCACTTCGGGCCGCTTTTTTCGGTCCCAAGCCCTCAAAATACCTGAGATCGGACCATTGTCAGTGAGTGGGGAATCCACTGTATTTTTGCAGCACATTACTTGCAACACTGAGCATGTTGCCATCTTAGATATTGTTGCTAGGGATTATGCTAGCAAGTGAGTAACCAGACAGGGGCTTAGTTTTGTCATCTATACTTTTGTACCTTGTCTAAGCAATAGCGGATGACAATATACAAACCCGAGACATCTCAATTTATGTGGTGCCTATTCTTTCAGTATTTAAGCCGACCCGAATGCCACCAAAATCATAATGACAATTAAAGGTCAATTCTAGCACATAAAGGTAATTTAAATAAGACAAAAAATGTTAACACTTTTTTAAAATGGAAAGCAGAGAAAAAAGTTAATAGAAAAAGAAAAGACATTAGTCTCAAAGATGAATTTGCGGTCAACCCGCAAAATTTACCCCAGTAGGACCAAGTCTCCCAAATGGGACCACCTCTGAAATAGGGCACATTTTATCTGGTCCCAAGGGTGGTCCGATTTCAGAGGTTCCACTGTATAAGGTATCACTTGGGTACATTTTTTAAGACGGATAGGGAATGGCTGAAAACAAAAACGCCCAAACCTTAACTCACTTGTATGTATTGGCATACGGATACCTTTTAAAGAGATAGCCTAAATAAGCGTGCGTTAATTTTGAATTCCATAATATGCGGTCTAGTCCATCACATTCGCTTAGCTTCAGTAATGAGTCGAAGGTCAATTTCCCACTTACCACACAACGAGTTGGATTCGAATTCGGCACCGCCAAGACAAGATATAACGGGCTCAGTCACAGCTTTTTGCAATGGTGTGTTCATAAAAGTAAGGCTGCCGGGTTTCTGTCCTTTTAAGCTCGTTTTACACATTAATACCAGTAAAACACACGTTCAAAACTATGGAATGCCAGTTTCATATTTATTAGACAATTATTAACATCAACAATTAATTTTTGATCTAAAATTGAGTTTTGGTAGCAAGAATTAATTTTTGATCTCAAAAATTCACTTTTTTATATCAAAAATCATGCTTCGCTCTCCGTAATTATATTTCTGTTGTCTCTAAATGTAGTAGCAAAAAAAAATAATTATTGATATAAATCAATATTTAGAGATATCAAAAAATATTTATTGATATCAAAAATGATTATAGATCTCTAAAACTGATTTCTGGAGATCAAAACTTTAATTCTTGATAGCAAAAAGATGAAATATTTGATGGCAAAATCTCAGTTTTGAGCTCTTTCTTTTAACTTTTTACTGCACAAAAAGAAGCAATTGTTAAGCTGGAAATTGTGTTATTATTGATATTAATACTTCAATTTCCCTTAAGATTTTTTTAAGTTTGTAAAATTGATTTTTTGATCTCAAACATAAACTTTTGCCATCCAAATTTCAATTCTTGATAGCAAAATATAAATTAATGAGATCTACTTTGATTTATTGGGATCTTTAATTATTTTTGATTTTTGAGTACAGAACGTCTGTTTCGTGTAATACATTCGAATGATTTATGCTTAAGCAGATAAAAATTTGTGTATTTAACATTTTATAGCCATGTTATTTCTATTTTCGGCTTGGTCATGACAAAGAGCTTTGGCAACTGATTATAAACATTAAAAAAGACAATACAAATAACTTTTACTTATTTGTGCGACATATAAGTATGGCTTTATGGCTTTAACTAACAGCTCTGTCCGCTTGACTAAAACTTTACCAACAGTGGGCAAAATTAGGCTTAAGGTCTAATCACATGAAAAGGTCCTCATGAAAGCACTCTCTACTGCAAAACAGTACGGTTTGAGTCATTATTACACGCCCGTGTGGTGTGACAGCTACATAGGCCGAACGATTGCCCTGAAAAGATTGCTCAGGGCAGATTGTCCTGGACGGCTCGCCCTGGACTGTTTGCCCTGGACGGATTGCCCTCGACGGTTTGCTATGGATGACGTGCCTAGGATATATTACCCTGGACGGTTCGTCCTGGACCGTGTGCCCTGGACATATTGCCCTGGGCGGTTTGCCCTGGACTGTATGCCCTGGACAGATTGTTCTGGACGATTTATCCCAGACTGTTATCCTTATAAGGTGCGCCATGGACATATTGCTTTGGACGGTTTGCCTTGACAGATTGCCCTGGACTGTTTGCCCTGGACTTTGTGCCCCGGACATATTGCCCTGGACGATTTACCCTAGACGGTTGTCCCTATAAGGTGTGCCCTAGTCAGTTTGCTTTGGACGGTGTGCCCTGGACAAATTGCTCTGGTGACTCCATTTTTGTCGTAATATGTCTTTTTTTTCGAACAAAATCTGAATCTGTTTTGATCGGAGTCGGAGCAGCAGGGATGTATTCCCTGTATTCCAAGGAGCTTTGGACGCGAGTTTTTTTCCGAGTGTTTAATAGTAATCATCATTTTTATTATTATTTTAATTTGTTCAGTGAAAAACAGGACTGTTTCTGTAAAGTTATAAGAAGCATTGTATTGGTCTGTCTCTTGCCATTTGCTAAAGAAAGGAATTACTTTAATTCTTTGTATTTATATATATATATATATATATTTCTCGGGCAGTTAGTGGGAATAACACCCTTTTTCTCAAGCATATCCTAACTTTTCACTCAAGAATTTTTTGCTATTCTCCTTTTCTTTTTAATAAATTATGACGTAAAACTATTTTCTCACGATCACAAATAATCGTTGTCAACAAGTTATCTCGGTTCACACCGATAAAAAAAAAAAAAAAAAACACACACACAAACGCAAGTCAATGCACTAACAGGGAACGTTGCAATCGCCTTGTTTCAGCCTTCGCCAATGACTTTATTAGCAAGCTTAAATCTGTTTAAATCGCCACAAGAAAAAATTCCCCGATTAAAGCGGTTTGGCGTACTAATGCCCGTTAAAGTCACTGCATGAAAAAAAAAAGCAAAATCCGGTTGAAATAAATACAGTTAAATCTGAGTGCCTCCGATAAATGCATTTAAATCTGCTTATGCCACTGTATGAAAAAAAGAGTATAAATTTCTTGAAGCACCACTACAGTTTTTTTTATACCAAAAAGACACTTGACCCACCTAAAAGGTCTGTTAACTTTTTTCAGTTAAACTGGGAGTTTGGAGTACACTGAACTGGCATTAACCTTTAAGAATAGCAGGTTAAAAGCTTGGTTTTAACTGGGTAATTAACTGCTCGATTAACTATTAAAATTAACTTAGCATGTTAAGTGTAAAAGTTAACCATGCAGTTCACTTTTGTGAAAACGGTGGCAGAACGTCCAAAAATTAATAAATAAATTGAAGATTTTTAACAAATTAAATCCACCTAAAAATTGTTTGTGTCGTGCAGCTAGATGAACTAATTTTCGCTTCCAGGAGTACAGTTAACTGTGCAGTTAACTGTGTCAACACGTCGGCAGGAAAAGAAGTTTGTCTCCTAAACGCAGTTTTTCAGCCCGTACGTAGTGCAACCCCCCCCCCCCCCCCCTTCCAAGACCTCCCAACAAAAGTCCTGGATACACACTTCATCCTCCCAGGCTCCGGCAGGATGGCAACTCAGCGCTTTATGAAATCTTTCTTGCCTTTATATGGTAGTCTTTCGATTAATGTCATGGCTTCAGGTAATAAGCACAACACGTTACATGTTTAATAGAGCTACGTAAATATATATCAAAAAGAGAATTTTACCGTCAAACAAACAGCAATCAATCAATGCATTAAATTTAAAACTACCATCAAGATTAAGACAACATGCTATGTAAGATGTTTTGCATAAATTTCTTATTCCCTTACGCCTTATTCATTCGCCTGGGATATTTAAACTTTGGTTCACGGTGTATATGTCAGTGTGTCATAGAAGCTAGCGGTTTCAGTCGTATTCGTAGCGAACCGATTATCTCGCGAAAGTTCAGCATTTTATGTATCATTTCATAAGTATTCTGCAAGCAGAAGTGCTGCTCCCTCAAGCACGTCCTGGTTGTGGAGAACATGTCACGAAATGTTGTTATATGATGCTCAAGTTCCTGTTCAATTTCGTGATTCAGGCAGAAATGACACTTCCTTGATGGTAAAAGAATAATATGTCCAAAAAAAAATTATATATAGCATCCGGAAAGTAACTTTTCTCGCTCCTTTAGGACTTTAAAGGCCTTTAAGCGCTTTTCTCATGCCTTAAAATTTAAAATGTCAATAGAAAATGCAATTACGTATCTGTAATGCAAAAAAAAAAAATGACTGATGTATGACGTTCTGGCATAAGCAATATAAATAGACCACACATAATTTTCTCTTTTTATTTGTTCATTGTTTTAGCTTATTCAAGAACCAGACAAGACATGGTTTGATTGTCAACAGCAAGACTTTTAACATATCATTCCATTAATATTTCCCTAAATTTTTTTTTAACTGCAGGATTTTTATTTATTTAAGAAACTTTATTAATGTCCTTATTTTGTTATCATATATATTTTATTTTAATTCTAGTATTATTTATATTTTACGGAACCTGAGAAAATTCACACATCAGTGTCAACCAATCATCGTCGAATTTCAGGAATTTCCTCAGTAATTCAGGTCAACCGGGATAATTGTTAATACTTTGCTCTGGAAAAGATCCCGACATTCAGCCGCTGTGACGTACACTGACAAGTGACATGCAAATGAATATCATAAATAAAAACTAGTTGATTAATATTTTCACGCACTGTAATAATTTCTGACAAGCGTACAAAGATTGTACGCTAGCTGCTTATCCTCATCTGATATTAATTGAAAATATGATTAGGCATATTATCAAGCACATTTATGACCAACAATGTTAATTTTCCTCAAGTTCCAATATTGAATATATTTTCATCAAGTTCTAATATTATAGTTTATTGTCACTCATCACGCATTAACCAGAAGGTATTCTTTTTCAATAATAGTTTCATCGCCACTTCCATCATCAGTGTCGCCTCCACTGGCATGCCCGCACGTTTTGATGTCGTCATTCCACATTGTACCAGGAGCACAAGACATGACGAAACAACCGCCGTGGTCGTCACACTGTATGAACTTGCTCTCGTCGCTATGTGCGAAATAGTAGCCCTCCTCGCTTACATTGTCGGTTGAGCAGGGATTACTTACAAATACAAAGCGATTACGTCGAAAATACATAACAATATCAGTAAACATCAGTGCTGCTTTCTATAAATATATATAATTTATTTGCTTTATGTTTATTTTTTCGACATATTAAAAACAAATAACTTAATATTTACAGTTTATACAGTTTTATATATCCCAACAGGTTCACTTTTTTCAAGTTCTCGACATTATATTACAGGTTAAAGTAGCTTTATCAGTTCAGCCACAGATCACATAAGTTTTTGATAACTTGATTTTTTTTTAAGTGTTGTGAGACATAAATGAAAGATTTGTACACATCTGCTTTTAGAATATATTTTAACACTAAAAGTGCAACTCTTCTCAAATATTGAGAAATTAAACAATTCATAGTGTTGAAATTAACGTACTTGTTGTCGCAATCAAACGATTCAGCCTCTGAAAAAGTAAAACATTCTGTCTGTTTGCTATACGAATTTAGAATATAGTAATAAAAAATTGAATTACGTGTTAAAAACTAGAGCCGCAATTTCGCTAGCGAAATGTTAAACACTTGGCAAAAATTAAAACACAAAAAATGCTTCCTTCAATGGGTTATTTCTTGAATAATATAAGTATTTTACAACATGCATACAGTGTATTATACAACTATGTACAGAGCTTATGGCACACCATCTATGCAGCTTATAATGTTCTAAAAAATCAGACCACTGTCAAAAAAAACTCCATAGGTTGATAACTTAATACCAGCTAAATATATTAGCAAACAACACAGCTTGAATACGTCTTATAAGCCGAGTAGTGTTTGCTTTTTATTGGCTTAGGTTTGAGTGACTGGGCAGGCATACGCTGTGTTATCTGTTAACACGCCGTATATCTGCTCAGTCAATAAATTCTTAAGCCACCAAAAATCAAACACTACTCGGCTTGTTTGCAATATATTATTCAAGAAATAACCCATTGAAGGAAGTATTTTTGCGTTTTAATTTTTGTCAAGTGTTTAACATTTCGCTAGCGAAATAAGGTTCTAGTTAATATATGCAACTAAGTTCTGGAAAAAAGGATACACTTCCTATGTTCCTACTTAACGCCTGCTAATAATAGATATAAATGCCCTTACTAAACATTACTGTTCTTCAAAACAGCTGAGAACGAGTAAACTACCATCGTTTCAATAGATGTTTTCAGTAAATGCTACAATAAGACACTGCGATAAGTTTCCAATCTTTTAAATGTGTCACTATGTGGATTTAGCACAATTAAAAAGCGCTTCACTTCATTCTATAGTCTCGTTCTTTTTCTATTTACAACTCTCTAACTTTCATAATGAGATGCTAATTGAAGCAAAGCTTTATAAAAAAAAATGCAATAAGCTTCGTTCTCGATAGAATATATTTAAGCACATTTAGAATCTTCACTGTGTATTTATTTAGGCTGTAGTCATTTAAAATTAACTTAAGTTTACCATCTGGTTCTTCTGGAGCCGAACCGTGAGCACATGCAAGGACATTTTGATTCCACACTGTCCCAGGTCCGCATGTCATCACATGACAGCCACCGAACGCATCACACTGGACAAACTTGCGAGCCTTATTGTGAGCGAAGTAAAACCTTCCTGCCGCTATGTTCTCATTGGTGCACGGATTCCTGTTTGTTCGTATTTCAG
Source organism: Protula sp. h YS-2021 (assembly GCA_949752745.1). Classification (NCBI taxonomy): domain Eukaryota; kingdom Metazoa; phylum Annelida; class Polychaeta; order Sabellida; family Serpulidae; genus Protula; species Protula sp. h YS-2021. The sequence continues at coordinate 21,602,936 of OX457033.1, forward strand.
AAACATAGCTCATACCACCGACAATAATGATGATAATTCTTGATTAAAAAGATTACTCGTATTGTCTCTCTATTACTCACAAACAATAATCTGAGGAAATTGTGACAAATTGTTTAATTACCCAATTATGTTTCCTAATCTGTGAATATTATACAGCAAAAATTGTTTGCCTTATGGTAACATAAGTAAAAAATATTTTCATGATGTAAATTATAAAATCATGATGTAAATGATATGTTCTGCTTCAGTGCAATTTAATTTCTTTCATTAGAAAACAAGAAAAAAAGGAAAAAGAGTATATAATAGTATGCAGTAATTGTATTTCAGCATTCATTACTTACTTTCTTTTGCAGTTGTAAGTGCTACCTAAAACAAAAATCAAGCAAAACAGTTATTAATTTATTGCCAAAATAGATACCAACTTATCGTTCCTAACAAATTTATCAGACTTTGTTCTCTATAATATAGAAAACAGTTTCTTGACGAAACTGATAAAGATTTATTTTCTTTGAACCCCTGAGACCGGTGCGAATATGACCTGAGACGGGTTTCTTTCAGGAAATGATCAGCTTTCAACGGAATATGGTGGTCTCTCTTCATCTTACCTGAGTTGCTACATTTAACCAAACTATTTTTACTGCTTAAATAAATGCATATTGAACAAACTGAATTTTCAACATAATTTGAATTGGACAGTTTTTATTGTTTAGGGTGGATTATCAATTCTCGTCAAAGAACAATCCCTGTTGTAACAGAAGCAATTGCACCCGAGAAGCTTTTTACTGTGAATTATTTAGACCTCTTCGGGACCGCACTTTCTTTTTCTTTTTTTTTTCTTTTTTTTTTTCTTTTTTTTTTAAATTTTGGAGACCTAGAATGGAATAAAAGTTTTTCTTCAATCGAAAGATTGCAGAGCAAAAGCCAATAAAAACAAGCATGGTTATAAAAATCAAAACAAATTATTTACCATAGATCTCATTTACCTGTTGTTTCGACCGCCAAAATCACCACGAGAGCTATGCTTAGAAAAAGTTTCATTGTCCAGTTTTAGATTTCGACTCAAGAAGATTTTTGCCAAAACAATATAAGAGATACTCTACAGCAACTTATATACAAAGTTTTCGATAAAAAAGATAAGTTATCAACGATGTTCTCAAGTGTTTTGCTGAAGAGTATTTATGGTTCTTTACTTGCTCCCCTTAAAATTTAAATGAAAATTATATGTAGATGAAGTAATTTAAAAGCAATAAAAATTCTATTACAGACTAGTCATCAGCTGTAATAAATCCAACTATTGAAATATATAATATCCTTCAGTGGGATATTACTTTGTAAAATTGTGAAATGATAGTATTGAAAACCTAGTCACATGTTATTGAAGGTTTATAGAGAAAATTTCAGTTATTTTTGGATGGCGTATAACTAATCATGTGGTCCAATGCTTTACTCATTAAAAACAAATTGTTCCAATTGTGTCTTTGTATTATTCTGTGGGAAGTAAAGGATCTTGTGGCTTCAATTTTCAAAGTACAATGTACCCGGATTTTGAACTTTTTTGCCTTACTTGTAACCATGATGCCTTTGTGCTCTGTACCCCTCCTGCTACCTAAATTATATTTATTTAATTATTCTGTAAGTGACAGTAAATAGTAATAAAGATTCAGTTCAACACTTAATGATTCTTGGGTCGTGGTACTCTGGCTTTTATTGATTAATTTATAACCATTCTTTATTGCAATTTATTTCTGAAGCGGATAAAAACTTTGTTCTGCACTAAGAGAGTCATATTTTAGGTCCAAGAATGTATAACATACATAAAGTATTCACTTGTCACACTGTGAAAGCAAAAGAGTTAAGTTTTTTCGATCAATTAAGGGACTTAGCAATGCAAAAATTTTCTTTGTAACTAGTTTTTAGTTTAAAGTGTCAATTGTTTTATCTGTCAAGTCAAGAAAGTCATTAGCGTTCTCATCATTTGTGTCAAATATCAACATCACAAGCACCTCTCAAGCAGTCTCAGTTCAGTTTGTTATGAATTTTAAATTGTTTGTTAATCTTGCATATAAAAGCACATTTAAAAATTAATCTCGTTTCATGGAACGTGATGTTCACAGTATGTTTGGATATTTTTATAGGTTGTAGATGGGTCAAATCAACATAGTCATCATCATTATCATCATCATAATTTTTATAAGGATTGGTTTGAGGGTTACAAAGTGAAGGAATCAATAGTGGGGGATAGTGCGTGATAGATGTGACTTGATGTATCTTTCCTCTGGTATATGCTGCAAGCAAACTGCTATTATTTGCTCTGTTCCTGTTCTTAATATTTCAGTTTGTTTATGACAAAAGAAACTTTAAGTATATGTAAAGGACATAAAAACAGGATACAACATAATGTAAGAAAACCACTTTGATTCATCGATGAAATGTTGACATTTGACGATATTTAGCAGGATACATTTGAAGTGCTTTAGTGATTAATACTAGTGAACCAATCCTTCATAACGTAAGAGATTGTCATGCCACTGAACAGTTATAGTTTAAATATCGAACAGCCACCCATTTAAGAGTGTTTGTTTTAAAACACTTCCCGTTATAAATAAATAAATTAAATATGCAATAGCACAACGTATGTATTTAATTTAAAACATATTTTCAAAAGAGATCTCCTGTGGAGTATTCTGATATTGCCTTCTATCAAATATTTATGTTCCTACCCATAGTTATGAGAGTGACAGGTCAATCAGTTGCTTAAAGTTTTGTCTGGTAATGTTATAACATGGTGCAGTTTACTTGATCCACTTTTCAGTACGTTTATCGAACCTGCAATCAAAAAAGCATTTAAAACACGATTATTTATTTTAGAAGAGCATAAAAACACAATTTTGTTGCATAGCTTTTAATTTTTACTTGTTATGCATTTGCTTATTGATATCTTTAATTCTGGTTATTAAAGCATGTATTATACGAGAGTTATGTAAATTGTTGCATTATTTTAATTAAGTATTTCCAGGAAATCGTATTTGAGATAATATGTGAAAAATGTATAGGCCTTGTGTCACAAATGACCACAAAGCACATCACACTTGAGCAGATAAAAATTTATAATAGCCACTTGCTGTAGAGTTACACTTACTGTCTACCGTGAGACATATGCTAATTTTATATGATTACAAAAACTGCAAAATAAGCTTAAAATTAAGTGTTTGTGTGATTGATATTGCACATCTGACTAAACTGCTTTATATTGTGAAAAAAAACGCTAAGTAGCTATATAAACAGTTTACACTTGTATTTTAATCGTTCTGTCTAACACGTATGTTTTTTTCATTTAGTAAAAGAAGCACTTACATTGGTTTTCAAAACATTCTAAGAACTAAGGAGGTGACCCTAATTTTGGCAAAGAAAATTTCACACTATGAAATAGGTAGGTAAGTGTCAAAATTGAAGATTTATTCTAACACTACGAATGAACGACCACTTTTGTTGGTATTCACATTAATTACAAAGCTGCGGTTGTTTAAATGTTAAACGGCTACTTGTCAATGTTGCCAAAGTCCTTTTCTTGGTTTGAATGGAACATCATTAGAGTGCACTCAACCTTAAGATTTCTGGTATCAACTGGCACTTTCTTTCCTGCACGTTCCCTTTCGACAGATTTATTATTCAATTTACAGATACCTCTTAATATATCTTTAATTTCCCTCTTCTTACTCCTTTTGGTTCTTCCTACATATAATCAGTTCCCTGCTTTAGATTTGTTAAGGAAAGACTCATGATATGTCGTGTGCCAAGGTTTTGGTCCGGAATGGTGACACAACTGACAGGATTTATTTGTCGGCGTGATGTGCCTGTTACTTTTGAAGTAGCAGTTATTATCTTCTCTATCGCGTTATGAGATAAAGATTTTGTCCCGTACCACGTATCATCGCCTTATGATAACTTTGAGTTTTACTTTCATGTATTTTAAAGGCAGAAACAAGATCTCTGGGATCTTTACTATTCGAAAGTAACACCTATATAACAATAGTCGTTCTTTTTGTGAATTCTGAATTGCTTATCTACCCCTGGACTTAGGAATCGTCTGTCTTGGATTTCACTTCAGGTCGCACTACAGTTCTTCTATAATTTACCAAATATTTTCACTTCTAAATTAAATATGGCGTAAGATTTTGACAAATAAAGTACATTTGAGGCCAGTGAGATTTTCAGCGCTGAAGTCCCCAGAAATGTAGAGCTTTCTCATTACTTTTCCTTCGATATCTGGATGATAATCTGTGCCCACTTTTCATTTTTCTTCATTAGAATTTACAAAAATAAGGGTTTTATTGTTTTTAGATTGATTTTGTTTGACTTTTTAAAAGGAAATCTTTTTTGCAACAAATATAATTATAAAATAAAAATGGAACTATTGACCGAGATCGTGTTTTACTACTTTGCATCAGCTACTCAATATGTGATGACATGACCAACATAATGACTTACTGGGCTGTTACTTGCACCAGCTTGTCGACTTCCTTCGTCTTCAGTGAAGAACCGGCCCTGATTTCGCTCGTTTGATTTTCAGAGCACGTGGAGGGTAGGGTAATAGTAGTTAATTACGTTACCGACTCAAAGTGTTGGACACGCTCATGATGGTGACCACTGCTTGTCACTTCCTTCAGCCGGATGCAGCTTGATCCTCGCACCGATGTTTCTTCACATTCCCTACCGATCCTTTTCCTAGTGTTTCTCTTGATACCAAGGATCTTGCACATAGACTACACTGACTTTCTACTGAATCATCTAAATCTCACTTCGATCGGAATACACCGCTCTCGCCAACCCACTGCCTCGCATGCTGATGTCAGCTCTTCGTATTTGGTTAGCTTTCCCTCAAAATCCTGTGCTTTTGCAGCGCAAGATCATTGGCAGCTGTATTTGCCCTGTCCTCCCATTTGCAAGTCTTGTTTATTTATGACAATCTGGCCAAAATGAATGGTTTTTCTTGGTGGCATAGGTATTTAGTTTTCTCGTCGAAAAATTGGTAGCCTTGTATATTTAGACTGCTTATTACCCCTGCTTAGGCTAACTTGCTTACATCAAAAAGTTTTCACACCTTTTGTGTCCATTTTTGCAATATTGGATTCAAATAATACCAGACAACATTTGTTATTTTTATGATAACGTTACATCCAATCAAAGGCTATGAGAAGGTATTCGTGAGCAGCTAAATTGTTTAATTACAGGTCTTTGTGGCACGTATGTTATCAAACTTTTGTACTCTTTCCGACTTGCTTACAATAAAGATTATGTTTTGTTCAGATATAAAGCAACAACATTAATATTACATTCTAGATTAAAAGACCTTTATTTACTTAATCAGTTTTATTTCACATACTATGTTTGTACAATTCCCTGATTTTAATATAGATATGGGTAACAGCGAAGGAAGACGTTGTTTAAAAATGTTGTTTGTGTGTTTGTGCAAACCCTACAAACTTTCAATGTACTACTACGTCTCCCTACTTAAATAATAACACATATGTCAATAACCCCAAATAACAAAGTTTACTTGACTGAATTTATTGAATGTTAAGTGTAATTACATATGGCGGTCGTATTGTGTTAATCCTTCGGTAAAGCACTTGATATATATTTAACATTCGACGTTGTCTTCCCTAAATGTACTATAATAGCACACATTTATTTTAAAATACATCTATACGTTCCTGTAAACAGGTTGTGCCCTGTATTTTAGCATGCAATGGTTATTTTTCAGACAGACAAGCATTAGATCTATGGTTTAACTATGGTACTAAGGAATGACTTACATACGACGACTTTTAGTGAAGGCAAGACTGACTTAGACATAGTACAGCAGACTTACGTTGCTTCCCACAAGCCTCTCTAGAATAGCCGGATAATTTTTCATAATTTCTTCCAGGGTAAGTACGAGCTAAATCAGGCGAGAAAATGATCATGCAGATCATGAATAAAACGAAAGAGGTTAAATTTAAAGGAATAAAGTAAATGTATGGTGTTTACATCTCTTATATTTAAAAGGTATTAATTTGCAAATACTGCAATAATACATGCATACTGTATTATCGTCCACAAAAACTATACATTTGTTTACAGTAAGCGAATTCGCACTTCAGAATTCGGTTGAGATAAAGGTATAAAAAAATGATGTAAAAAGCCGACAAAATAAAAAAAGCCATTTTGCCAGAAACATATTCACAAGTTGGTTATAAGCCTAATCACACGTTCGGGAATTCGAATAAAAGGCGCAAGAATTTTGAAATTTGCCTGCAACAGAGGAATATAAAAAATGAAAGAAATGATAGTAGAAATACAGGAGAAATATAGCAAAAACAGCTCATACTCGGAAACTAAAAGAAAATGAAACTGAAAACTATTTGTTGAAACTTTTTTTAAATAGCATACGGATTGTTAAAAACACGATTGCTCTTTGATGCAAGAGAAATTTGACATTTAGGCAAAATCTCTCATTTCTTTCATTTTTACCCGGTAAGTTTGTATTTCAAAATTTTTCAGAATTTTTGCGCGTTTCATTCGGAACGCCCAAAATGTGATTTGGCTTATTAAACAGATTATACCATGGTATGTAAAATATTTTTCAAAAGATCATATGACGGCTTTTTTAATTCGAAAGTGTATCGGAAAGATATGAAAGTTTGCTTATCAAAGTTTACAGAATGCACGACAATTGGTCTAACAGCTATAGATATAAATACCTAGAGTGTGACAATTGGTCTAACTTTTCAAATCCTTAAGCTAAGAAATTACTGACCGGTACTAAAGCCCTTGGATTCGGAGTTTGTATTTGATCATACCAGTTAAGTATCCGTATAAAGGATTATAAGCACATCGAAGAGGTGGCAGTCGCTAAATCCGGGGATTAGCCTACTTTGGCATTAAACCCTACTCACCGGAGCCTCTTGTGCACTGATAAATTACGAGAAGTAGCTACATATTGACTGGTTCTGCATGACCTTCGGAGCAGTTGAATCCGAAGCTGTTTGAATTCCAATGTATTCTTTCTTGAAAATACATTAAAACAAGGCTGTAAAAATCTGCGTTAATTTTTTTTCTTGGACAGGCAAGGTAACACATTTCAACCAAGTGCCCCACTCCCCAGGGGTGAGTTTGTGGGAAAAGTTTTAAGTCCCTGCCGCCGTTGTGTAATCTGTGTCTCAAGCAATTGTGAGAACACTGCTGCTATACCAATTTTAAAACGTTGTCCACCATCTGTATATGAGCAAGAAGTATTTTGCGTGTCGATACGTCAGTCCGTTCGTCTGTGACGGAGTTATGCGGAGGACTCGGTCAGTTTCACGGCAATACCTATTTAAATTCCTACTCTTCCTGTATTTCTGGTCCGATTGTTTTGAAATTGGCAGCCATGTTTTTTTCAGGTAGTCCATATAGCTTTATTTGTGGGTCATTTGAGCTGGTGAGAATGTTCTTTGACTTTCTGGTTTAATTTACTGTCGATGTTTTCTATGTAAAAATGTTCAGTGAGAAAGAGCAAAAAATGCACAATTTTTTTTTAAATTATTTTGAATATCTTTTTAAAATGTCAATACTCTTACAGTTTCAATCCGACTCCTAACAAACCTATTTGTTATATGAATCTAATTAGTGGAAGAGAAAATACAAGAAGTCTGATTACATTCTAATGCTTAAAGCTGTTTGGCGTTTTGGATTCGACTACCACAGTGTGCTTGCATAGCGATTTCTTATGCAACGAATAGGCGCTCCCCGATGGTAGAACAGCGCGCTTTAATTGTGAAATATTGAAATCAGTTTCCAGACTAGACCGAATTTTGCTACACAATAGCAAAATGGCACCCACTTGCAATAGTAGAAACCAAAAGATACGATATATGTGGTGCAAAACATATCCCTAACTGTTTCAAGATAATTACCAGCTTACGGTTTTTTAGCCAAGCCGTATTCGTTTCGCGAGTCTTGTCAAATCAGTAGATGAGGGTGTCTGTTGTCTGTTTGTGCGTATGTACACTTTTACTTTAAATGTTTATTCTCCCTCAGTTTGGATCGTATTCTTTTCAAATTTTGTGCGAATATTCTCTGAGTAGGCATCTTGAAAGATACTGTTTAGACCAGCCGACTTTTTCCGTCTGGTCTTATCGCATCAATAGAGGGCATTTGTCGCCTGTATGTACTTGTGTACATATACAAAGCTTTACTTAAATTGCTTCTTCTCCTTCACATTTGATCGGATTCCTTACAAATGTTGTACGAATGTTCGCTTCGTAGGCCCTTCTTGAAAAATAACTTTATTGGCGATCCGACAGAAATTGACCAAATGTAGGACATTTGAAATTTTCTGGATGCCAATGTTCAAAATGATTCTGCCTAAATGTAGACTCAGTTGTCCCAAGCTTTTGCACGAATGCTGCTTGGGTGTTTTCTTTTCAAAATTACTTTTTAGCGATTCCACAAAAAATGGCCAATTTACGGTATTTTAAATCTTTTTGTTTTCTGCCGTTTGAAAGTTTAAGTGTAAGGATTAAGTTTTTCAAAATAATTCTTCTGCGGCAAGTAGTTTAGTCAGACGCTTTAAATTTTTAGGCCTCTTTTTGGTATCCGTCAGACGTGAGAAAAACTTTTCCACAAACCAGTTTTCAAAATTTTACGCTTACTTTTTACCGATATTACAAGCCTTTTTACTGTATTTACTCGATCCTAGGTGGTCACAATGTCCCTGGAAATCTTGTATAAAGATGTAAAAAATTCACCCATTTCGCATGATACTAATGATGATGACCTACACTATAGGTGGAGAAGCATTTTAAAAAAGTCTTAGCATTGGCATTTTTAGCACACACACACTATTAGTGACACTGAACCACTGTCTCACCTCCTTATCATCTATAGCACTTCTCCTGATACTGTTTCTATCCTGTGAGTAAATGTTGGTGGTATCTGTAGCGATTTTACCAGTAATATGTTCTGGTCTAATACTTATTTCGCCGTGTTGCTACTATAGAGTACCAGTTTATTGCATACGAAATTGCTATGCAAGCACTCTTTGGGAGTCGAACCCACAATAGCAAACAGCGAAATGTAATGACTAAAACATATATTTATGACCTTTTCATTTTCTTTACCACATACTATTTTTTCATATGACGCCATTTTCTTAAATATCGTCAAAAAAGTTTATTTTAAATCACAAGATAATCTGAAGAAGAGTCTTATGAAATTTCGGAGAAATCCACTTTAAATTGCAGGGGAGGCATAGCATTTTGAAAAATGGCCGAAAGAAAGTTTCAAAATCCTTCTATTGGGTCAGTTTTTATGGACACTTGCAAGTTGATTGCGAGGAAAATGACATGGAAATGAGAGAAATCTTAACCTAAACAACTTTTCTTAAAACTACGTTTTCAAACATTCTTCATTAAAATTAAATTATCCAATAAAAGAAATTATGTTAGTTCCGCCTTCAAAAAAGACGGCTTCACATGCAAAGTGAACGTTTAAATACTTAGATTTTTGCTTAGACTTGTATTTAGACTTTTGCTGAAAAGTTTTTGCATTTCGACTGATGCATAACGATATCCGGTGCGTTAAATCATAAACGACTATGTAGTTTCAGGTGGCCCCCGTATCCAAAGACTCTGGGTAGGAGAGTGGCTGGACTAACGGTTATGATCTTTGCTTGGACGATAGCACCATATCCAGGCATTATACAAAATCTGTATAAGATTAACTTTCAATGATGCACACACACAGAGCCTAGACATATTTTAGTAGTTATACTGATAACGTCAAATGAAATTCTGTTTAATCAAAAAATAAGACACAATTTTCATGTTTACTGTTCTCTTGTTGACAGCCGATACTGAAGCCGAAAAGTTATGGAACACACAATATTTTGTGGGTACAGTCCAAAATGTAAAGGACGCATAAGCGAAATCACACTTTAAAAGTGTTTGTACACATTGGTCACGTGAACCGGGTAAAAAGAGATAAAATCGTGCGCTCCGCCTCCGTAATAAAGAGTTATCCCATCCACGTAATAGTTGCTCCCTCGTGTTAGGTGACGCAATAGATAATCCCGTGTGTTTTGGTGCTACAATCTTATACTATCGCCACATCGGCAGAAGTTTCTTAATGGCAATCGGTGATGTTTTAACTATAATGCTATGTGAAAGTAAGACTTGTCGAGAGGTAATGGTCAAGTGACTCACAAGTTTTAGAATCCAGACATTTTCTACCATGCTGCTTGTCGTTTTGAATTAATTTCATGTTATTCGAGTACTCGTATGTTTTACTACGTACATGTTAACTGACACTTGTCTCTATTTGGGTATGTTACGCAGATGACGATGGATGTTGACAACAGCCAGCCTAGCCAAGACTTGGATGCCTTCCAGCCCTATGATGTGGCAGCACCCGGTCTTAATAAAGAAGGAATCTGGCGAAACAAATACCGCGTATTGTACTTGTTTTGCTGGCATCGGGGAAACTTGTAATCATGTTGCGGCCGTTTTGTTCAAAACTGATCACTCCCGGAAAGTTTGAAGTTTCCGGTGACAGTGTTTCATGCACATCCGAGTTGTTTAAGTGGAACGCCCCCTTGTCTGTAGATCCCATTCCTATTTGCGAAATGCATGTATCTAAGCCTATAATTGACAGGGATGCTAATTTGAAAGATGGCATGAATTTAGCGTATAGGAAGAGCTTCTATAGCGAGAAAAAGTACGACAGGAATGACAGAAGCAGAATTTTTGAGGCGTTAGCCCTGATTCGGTTACATTAGGCCAACGGAAACCGGAAAGAAATCAATCTATATATACATGAAGATGGCAAAAAATCCGAAAGTGGTTCTGTTCCAAGAAGCATTGAGGAATTGGCAACTGTTTGCGTTAATTCTTTGGAATTGTCAGACAAAATAAATCGAATAACCTTTGATGAAATAAAAAACATCCAAGCATTTACATCTGAGCAAGGGAGTTAAGCAGAGGAGGGGTCGTATAACTGCATCTAAATTCAACCGTGTTCATAAACGTATGGAGGGTTATGTTAAAGACCATACTCTGAACTTGGAGCCTGTTATTTGTGAATTAGTAGAATATAATAAACCTTCATCCGAGTTGCCCGCCTTAATATATGGCCGTCCAATGAAAAATGTTGAGTTCCAAAAATATATAGCCGTTTTAAAAGATTTAGGTCACAAAAATGTCTCTGTTTGTAAATGTGGCTTGTATGTTTCTGACTTTTTTCGCTTCTTAGGCGCATCACCTGATGGAGTAGTTAAATGTGATTGCTGCATGGAACGAGTTAAAATGTGCGAAATGTACCCCAAGTGTGGAAAATGTCGATTTTCTAGTTGCAAAAAAATTTAACAGTGCGTCTAAAAGATAACCACCAATATCACAGTCAGGTTCAGGGCCAAATGGCAATTACTGGTATTCATAAGGCAGATTTCTTGGTGTTTGGCATGCACAGGTGCCATATTGAAGAAATAGAGTATGACTGTGACTATTGGGAATCTCTTTTGACAAATTTGGTTGACTTATTTTATGTATTTTAGCGCCTGAATTAATAAACAGAACAATTAGGGGTCGTCTCCTGTCAGGGGAGGATTTGAATGCTACGAGTATTCCACAGGCGTCATGTTCAAATTTTGAAAAAGATCCCGAAAAAACTGCTCCTCTGGAAAGTGATCAAGATAAAAAAATACGTGTGACCTGTCAAGCTGGGATGAATTCAGCATCTTTTGTAAGTCATGCAATCTGTGGTATCACATGCCCTGTGTTGGTCTGACAGAGGAGTCTTCCGATTTAGAGGAAGACGATTACATATATCCAAATTGTCAGACAAAAGCGTGAATAAATACAAAAACCTAAAAACCTAATCTGGTTGTTCCTTTCTTATTTCTATTTTTAAACCCATCTGCATCTCATATGCAGGTTATGTATCAAAGTTCAATAAAGACATTCGAAACTTCTGACTCACTCTTTATTTTTGTGTTTAAAGTAATCACTGTTAACAATATAAATAGAAAAGTAAATAAGCAAGTAAACAACTAAAACAGTATGATTGTATCCGGCACTTGTAAATTAAATTAAGCGTATTCAGATCAATCCCGATTCTCAGAGAGCCAAAAAATCTTCTAAAAAATGAAATTATTTTACCAGGTGTGTGTGCAGATTACACAACGCAGCTAAAGCTATTAATATATTGTCCAACAATGGCAGATGTGGGATTGCGATTCGATTTTTCAAAAGCGGAAGCATTTTATGCGCTGAATTACCCTTTCTACATGAATACGTTTTTCGTTCTTTCTACATCTTTTGCGGTCATTTGGCAATGACTTATTGAAGCAGGTGGCATGATTAATTCTGCCCCCGACCCCTCACAAGCAATTCCGATCGAATCAGGAATCCTCTATCTCCCATCCATAGGTCGTTAGGGTCCACATTATATAATATTCCGCTATTTAATATGATTTTTCTATCAGAAGCTCGCCTCCCCCCCCCCCCCCCAACATTTCGAAACAAATAAAATGCAGCAACTTTGGGTAATCCCTATAAGAGATTTTGCTGAACATGAAGGTCCCTGGGCAAATCCACAAAAAATCCAGAACAACCAATTGTGACCCTAATACGAGGATAAAATTTCTCAAATACTTTAGACAAGTTATTTCTAACTGAAATTTTGTCAGGCCAGTAAATTATAAATTGGAAATTACGCGCTAAAACTCTAACCGACGTGTTAAAGATACTCGACACAGAAGTGGATGAAATACTAAAGCGGTTTGCAAGCTCGCGATTAAGTAGGCCTAACCTTAACTTCACGAAAAAAAAATTAATTCTTCTTTCATTTCTAACTTCATCTCACCACCAAACTTACGAAGGCTTTTTTTTTTTTTTTGCTTTCTATTCATTACAACCCTATTCTTTCCTCTCCAATAAGGCATTTTCACAGCTTTATCTGACATAAATTCACATATTAATCAAGGGATGGTACGCCTGTGTAAAACTTCAAATTTGCGTCACTTTTCAAACACATAGAAACGATGTCAGTTCTCAGTATTTTACACTTATTTATATAACTCTTTTTTCAGCAGTGAATACCGTTTATCTTTGCTTTTAATTAAGTCACGCAATCGTGCTTCTTCTTCTTTAAGTGGATCTACTTCCGCAAGCTGGTCATTAATAGTTCTTTGTGTTGTAACACAACTTCCACAACCGTCACATGAAATTGAATAAGAATGGTCCAAATTAGAACATTTTCCTGACAGGTATTAGAAAAGTTTACTCCAACCACTTCGTTATCTGTTATTGGCGTTTTAAGCTTTCTCCTGTTGTTTCCGACACCGAAGAATGTCGCGTAGGTGATTTTCCTTCGATACAATTTCCTCACGCCATGACCCACATGAAAAGTTGGATAAGGAATTTCCTCTGTCGGTCTACCGTCGACAACATGGATGGAAGACTTTGTCGTTGCCCGTCGGCTCCCACTTATCACATTTCTTGTGCTTTTGTGTAAAAACCCTTGTTCAACTTTTCTCCTGGAACGAAATATATTAAGTTAAAAAACAGCATATTCACTTCTTGAAATATTGTGCTTTAGAGCCATTCAGTGTGGTGGTGGTGGATGGTGTGGCTGAAGGCAACGACAAACGTATGTGCTCTTTTATTATTATTATTATTATTATTATTATTATTATTATTATTATTATTATTTAGTAAATACTTAACTTGATACCTGGACATATCTGTTCAGTGCCTCAAAGCGATTGATATTGTCGATCCATATAGCTCTCTCTTTGGGTCTATGAATCGTCGCAAAAATATAGAGTGTGAATGGAAGTGGGCGAAGACATTTGTTGCGTCCTTGTGGGCAACCATGTTAGGAACATAACTCTTCCTTCCACTTGTTCAGTCGGTACGTGCTGTTGCTGCATCCTATTACCAAACAAGTCGTCTTTGGCATACTTCAGTTACACCTGAAAGCACAGACGTAACTGTAACAGTACCCGGAGTAACACTCATTTGAATAAGTCTCCATTTCCTATAGTTTTCCCATAGCAACCACCGAATTGACAATATAAACCCACTAATTCGCCACGAAAAACTACAAAGCTATCCATAAACAATGTGTTGCCATGAACGATAATATAAGACTATAGTCATAAATGAACTCTACGCCGGTATCAAATTTATCAAGAAACAAAAACATTGCCAAATCTTTATTATTTCAATCTGCTTTAGATTATTTATTACCTCAACTCTGTATATCAAACTGTTCACCTATATTTTTACTGGTTGACCTATTAAATTTTTTGCGACACTTTTGCGAGAACATGGGACCGTGCGAGAGTTTGATTAGACTTATGGGTTTCTCGAAACCGGTCGTTTATTAACGATGTCTTCGGGTGGTTCGGGCAGATAGTTCCCTGGGCGGAATGTTCTCACCTCCTTTGTAAAAGTCCTATACAGTGATGTAATCCCTGACTGAGGGGTGAGAATTAACTTTTGGCACGGATAAATTGGGTAAACACTTGCTAGGTTGTTTAATGCCTTGAGTAAGCAGTGTGCCACGAACTGGTTACATATTTAGAACGTTCGCATTACACACGCTATTTTCTGAAGAATACCTTGATACACGTTTTTATGAATTCACATCTCTTGTTTTATCCTTTATTTTTTATGAGGTAAGATTAATTCCACTGTGTTGCATGATAATTGTGCAATTTGTGTAATCTGATCCCAATGAACAAGATGCTCCGTTTCAGTGCTGTTCAAAAATGTAGGGACCACTTTTAAGGCGATTAGTTTCAAGGTTAATCCTATTTCGGCATAATTTCAACACCACTCTGTAGCATTCAAGGCCACAATTATAATTCGCGCAATCCCTGCCAATCCTCAGTGGGATGCTTCAGTTTTAATGTAACTGGAAAAACCGGAGATGGATGATCCAATAAATGTTGAAAAAAAAACTCAGGGAGAAATATTCGCCCGGGGGGACTATCTGCTCACACCACATTCGTGCTGGAATGCCGATGTGAACTTTTCGCCCGGTGAGAACTATTCGCCCTGAACACCGTTCTAAGCACAGACTGAGCACATAATGAAGGGCGTGTTCTTTTTGGTGATGGCGATCGATCGCAATCACGATCGGGTGTTTTCTTTGTTTGATTGTTGTCACGATCAGGCCAAAACATGTGCTTACCACGTGCATCCGGTTTTAATGTTTTGATTGTGCCTGATTGTGGACTTGAGTGTGGTCAGTTGAATGACCTTGACACACAACATGTAAACAAACATGGCGGAACCCTACAGCGAAGAAAAAATTAACAAAATCTTTCACTTACGCCACAATCTGCATATTGATCACAAGAGCGCGCTTTTTTGTACTTACTTATCTTCATATTTTACAGTTTCGCACAAAGCATCTAAGACATTCACCGTCAGGGCATTCGTAGCCATTTTCTGATTGTGATCACTATCTTACCACGTTCCTTTCGACTGATTGTTCTGCAAAATATAACCTCTATTTGACCTGACATACATCGACTGCGCATGAGTGAACTTTGTTTGTTTTGATTGTGCGATCACCCAAAAAGAACATGCCCAAGTTTTATGTGTACAGCGTGTGTATGAATAGTTTGTCTTGACGTACAAAAATGCCTAAAGTTATATCAAAAAGTGTGGTGTGCACCGACACCAAAGATAAAGAAGAATATCAAGGAGAAAAACCACTTTATGTGTATTACTGCTTGTGTGGACAGATGTCTTTAATTTTGGGTAATAATAAAAATACTCATTTATCGCCTGGATCTTAGTATGTACATAAACCAAGGCCACAGGCTGTTTCACATTCACTGTCTCTGAAAAACGATATATGACGTCAAAATTACGAAACAACATGGCGTAGATACATTCCAAATGATATAGGTATCTGAAATCAGGTACGATTCTATCCGAAATCCTCAATTACCGCTCACTGAAAAAAAAAATTTTCACGTGAAACATCGATTCGCTATTATTTGCAGTATCGTGCGAGTCGCATTCAAACATTAACTTAGTTATGTCATTATTTTTAATAAAAAAGGTTAAACACATGAGAACCACATGTTGCCGCCATGTTGTGACGTCATACAGAACCGTATCTGACCGTATCCGGAAGCTGAACTAGGATAGATAAAATGGCGTCGAGACATTCTATCTTTTTTTCGATATGCCATATTTTTTTTTCGAAACTCTCTAGAGAACCGTATCTGAGTGAATGAGAAACACGGACATTCTCTTGGACCATCTCGAAAAATCAAGAGGCTCTCGGAAAATCGATAGGTGTTCTTTTGGAGAATTTCTCGTTATCTAGAGACAGTTTTTGTCTCAGAAAACTTCTATCGAGAAGGTCAGATACAAGATGGCGGAAATGTAAAGAAATGCATTTCTACAACTTATTTGTCACAATGCATATGAATTATAAACATTTAAGAGTAGAAATTAAGTTCAAGGAAGATTTTAGACGTGACTGCACCAGATATAGTGAAATACAAGAGGACCCAAAGGTTTAACCTCAATTACTATAGGTTGAGGTCGAATCTGTAACACCGTTAGTACTGCTGAAGTGGTAGGGATGTTATTAGGTAATACAGATCACATTTAAACCCAACAAACGATTGTCACAGGATATATTTCTGGGCATATGAATTACATATTTATCTGAAATAAGCACAAAATAACTAGATTTGTGTTTTTTATTTCTCGATTTTTTGAGACGTGTTCTTTTGGACGGTGTCTCTAGAGCTTCTCTGGTCTGTTTGGAGAGTGGATTCTCAGTTTCCTGAGAGGTCCAAAAGAATGTGGCCCAAATCACACTTTGGGTGTTTCGAATAAAATGCGCAAGAAAAATATAAAAGAAATATCGCAAAACAGCTCATACTCGGGACATAAAAGAAAATGAAAGTTGAAACCATTTGTTAAAACTTCTAATAAATTTTTAAAATATCATACGGATTATTAAAAACCCGATTGGTCTTTGGTGCAAGTGAAATTTGACATTTACGCGAAATCTCTCCATCATTTCTTTCATTTTTTACCGGTTATTTTTATTCGAAACGCAGATTTTTGTGTGCATTTTTATTGGGAACGCCTAAAGTGTGACTTGGCTTATGAGCCAAACCGGTAGCTTCAAGAAACACTGACCCAGTGTTGCCACATCATCCCTTTTTAAAGGATTATCCTTTTTTAGGCCCCAGCCCTTCGGATTGGGGCCTATAGGTTTGGGGTGTCCGTCCGTCTGTCCGTCATCGCTTTATACCCCTATGAATTTGGGGGGGGGGTGGGCGGTTGGGGCCTGCTTGTGTTTCACAAATACTTACTTAAAGCCCGACTTTATCCTTTTTCATCCGTAAATACTTGTTTCATACTTTTTTAAATTTTCATCTTTTATACTTTTTTTTCGCTTTCTTCCTTTTTTATTTTGATATTTTTTATGTTTGTCTAATAAATTGAAAAAAAAAATTAGGATGCACAACGAGGCTGTTTTCCAAGGTTTATTAACAAAATGATTGAAGAAAGCGAGACAGCCCTTTCTGTAATATTCAGGGCAATTTAGAAGTACAGCCAGGTATCCAAATATTTTTAATCGTTGTGAAAACGAGCGTAAGTTTCAGTAAGTAAGAATTAAAAAAAATGATACAATATGATTAACATTAATGCTTTCTCGAGTTTCAGCAAAATATGATTTATCCTTTTTTCATACTTTTCGCAAAATTCTTGTTTTATTCGAAAAACCTAAAAAGTGAGGTTTTGATTTTTCGACCGAATTAGGTTTGGGTAAAGGTGTAAAGAAATGAAAGTAAAGCATTAACAACTAACACTCGCTCTTTCTTGATTACGAACTAATTTTATGTTTTGTTTCATTGACTCCCATGCATCTTTACCTCCAGAACTGGTAGCCTGTTTGGTTTGTACTAGATAATACTGGCGGTCACCAAGAGATATAATTGCTGTAATAAAAGTTGTCGTTTGTATGAGTTTTGCTAATCTCGGTGCACAAGAGGGTGCACTTTATTCCTCAATTCGATGCTTATTCAAGAGTTCTTAATTCGAGGTCAGTTTCAGATCCTTCAGTTTGAAACCAATTGATGATCTTGACTTACTAGCGATTAATTTAAGACAACAAAGTGATACATAAATAGGTCGTTTGGAACTGGAAGTTACGAAGGAAGAGTTCAACCACAGCGTTGCTTTTCTTGGTTCAGGCATATGAATGATTTATTTCCAGATTTATGGATTACCTAAGGAGTTAAATTATTTGTTTCCAGTTTTACAGGCACTAGATTATGTCTTTTTTAGCATAGGATACGGTTTTCTACTGTTTTGTGTATTAATATATGTATTTTTTTATTACTTTTCTGTAGACTGTCCCATTGATAAACTGCCAATCAGAAGAAGGGATGGCGCGCGCGTCATAGACTCCAATAAGCATGCGCATAAACTCACATGTGAGCCGGACGAAACCGTCCACTTAAAAAGGTACTGCTTGTTTTGATGTGAAAGCGGGAGTGGAAGGGGGGTCACTTAATCAGTGTTTCACTCATGCCACTTTCGATCAAACAGGGGCTTTTTTTAAGGACTACTTTCTACGAAATACATGGTTTTTTCAAATAAGAACAGCGCACATGGTGATACTACCCTCCCCCGCTCCCCCCTCTTCTCCGCCGGGTAAGGCATCGCCAGTCCGCTTGCACCAGTATACGTTATAATTGTTGTCACTGGTAAGAGGAAGAATTGGGGCCTACGGAACCTTCTGTCCAAACGTGTTCTCAACAAGTATTTCCAACACCTGAAGTCTGTCAGAATCCCTTAGCTCTCCAGATCGCGTGTCAACGGGCATATGAATACCGTGTAAATAATAATAAGAAGAAAAGTTGCTTTAGAAAGTTGGTTATTAAATGAATTTTATGTGTTTAATCTATTGCAGGGAGGAAGGCATTGAAAGACAGTATAGGCAAAAGTGTAAGAAGTAAGTGATTTAATATTTGTTGCGGTTGTTTGAAAAATAATTATATATAACACCATATTATTTAAAATAGGAATTCTAAAGCAAATAAGAAACCAGATATTTTTTGCGGGCTATTCTGGAATAGACTATCAATAATTGAAATGTCACAGAAATCAACAATGCTCTATTTTTCGTATACCAAAGGGTGAAAATAAGTTCAACAATGATAATTCTTATGTTTTGGTGAAACGAAGATGAAAATATTGGAAAATTGAATTTTCCTTTGAATATTCATTAAAACTGTACGTAGTTCAGTATTGAATAAGAAATTGAATTTTTTTTAAATTTATTTATATTTTTATATTTTTTTCATAGTTTTCTATTTATTGCACAAGAACATACTTTGTTTATGTAGTCTGCAACATAAAATGATGACATAATGAAAAGAATTTGATTTCTACGGCATTCGAGTTATCGGTAGTCTATTCCGGAATAGCCTACCAGAAAATATCTGGTTTCTTATTTGCTTCAGAATTCTTATTTTAAGTAATACACTGTTATATATATATTGGACAGATAGAGAGAAAAAAAGGGGCAGATGGGACGAAAGTAATTTTCTGGCGAGTGATATTTGATTGTGTTTCCTGAAAGCTCTGTTGGTAGTATTTTTTCTTCCATGATAGTAGCTCTTTTCAGCTGGATTGATATTGAATAATGAAGTGATCTGTTTTTTTTTCTCGTATCTCACTGTATGCGTATTCTAGTACATCACCAGTCTATGATTGTCTCGTCGTATCGATTTCTTAGCTACGTATCAAATCATTGCCTTTGTGACTAAGATCAAGAGTATTAAATTTGTTTGGGCTGGCATAAAGTAAATATACGTGTAATTTTCTTATTGTATTACGTAAAAATTAGCTGTAAGAAAAAAAATTGGGCCATATTTTATTGCTCGGGGTAAGAGCTACTTAAAGGAATAAAATCTGTCCATCCAAAACGGGCTGTTTATTCGGCAGATCCATTGAACACCTGGGGTGGGGGGGGGGGATGAAAGGTGGGAAGTAGGTGATAAAGTGTAAAATGTGGGTACCTTTTTTCTGACCCTTACACATCAGATAAGACGATACTACACTTTGCCGAAATTTTTGAACGTGTTTATGTTCATGATCTTAATAGATGTGGACTTTGGTTGTACTACCGTCACCGTGACGACAACATTGTGACGTTCGTGGTGGCGGGGGCGCTGAAGACGTCGGCTGACCTGGATGGCGTCAAGACTGACGTGTACAGTCAGATCAAAGAAAAACCAAAGAAGGTCTGTATCATGCCGCCATTTTCAGCCATTCCGGAGTTTCAACCGAAACAGTTTGCCCTTAATCAGACTGCTGTGTGTGGAAACCTCCGAGAAGTATCCACTCGACGTCTTGGATTATTTCTGTTCCCAGTTGGACTATTTTGTTTTTGGGGTCTTCTTCAGTGTAAGCAGACGCGAATGTTTCCTTGAGATTTTAAAACCAGGAGCTGCCATGTATGCCGTGACGTTACAGCTGCATGTTATTGGTGACATCACGCGATGTTAAGCTCTATTAATGCATGACGTGATAGCGTAGACATTTGTATTCGTTCATTGTGACGTAATGTGTGTATTGTGACGTCACAATGATGATACGGGCCGCCTTTCGAATCCGCCGTGTTGATGTAACACGAACGTACCGCCCCTTACGCAGTTATTGGTGACGTCACACCTATTTGCATTCTTTGTTACACAGCTGATGGTGACGAAGCACACAAAGAACATGGGCAAATTCAGCTCGGTGACAGTGTCAACACTCGAGGATGAGGAGGACGAGATCGAGGCGGTAAGATCAATCATTTCATTTAAAACAAACGATAATATTAGACGATTGGAATATGTATGGCGATTAGTCCGATTTCTGGCGGAATCAGGCGTGGGCTCATTTCTCAGATTAGTAATGGGGAGTAGGTTTGCTGAAAAAAAACTCATTTTATTTTTTAATTGGATAAATTGAAAGTGACACATTCCGTCATTTCCGTAATTGTTGAGGTTGGGGTGGGGAGGGCGGGGGGGTGGGGAGTGCGGGGGGGGGGGGGCGGAGGTGGAGAAGAGAACAGTTGCTCCGCTCTAACATCACCTTGAACAAGGAAATATGTATTTAAGTCAGTTGTTCATTTAGTCAGTAATTTAGTGAATAACACCAGTGTATTAGAAATTAAATCAATCAGTCAATCGACCAGCGTTCACTTCAGCGATCACGTAATCCTGCCGAAAACAATCATGATTATCTGCGTGTGTGACTGAACGCATGTCTTTGTGTGATTCATTGCATGCCTGTGTGATTGAACGAATGTCTGGTTGACTGCAGGTTGGTGTGATTGTATATCTGTTATTGAATGCACGTCTCTGTGTGTTGCAGAAAGAGATCGCGGATTCCTACGCGGCCAATGCGCGCGTCATAGAGAAGCAGTTGGTGCGTAAGGGTATCAGCAAGCGGAAGCTAATGGAAGAGGCGGAAGCTGCCAAGCGACTGCGGCCCAAGGGCACGCTCATTGACAAGGACTGAGCATCCCACCCCCACCCCCCCCCCTCCCCTTCCTCACTCATGGCAAATGACTGTGGCCCAAAGGTACGCTCACTGGCAAAGACTAAGCGTATCTCAACCCGGGCAAAGCGACTGCGGCCTAAGGGTATGCTCAGCTGAACTGCTCAGCTCATAGTTATCACCCGCATCTAAAGGTGGCGGTATGGGCAGTCACTGTCAGTCAGTCTTTGAAAACCGTGTCTTGCAACCGAATGGATTTGTTATTAACGTTCTACTTCCGGCGGCCGAATAGAGCATGAAAAGTCTCCAAGGGAATACGTAGTATTAACTGGTTAGTGGTCACTGCCTGATGCATGGCAGGGGGCAAGTTTGATAGCCTCTCTTGTGCACTATTATACGTGAATCTAAAAGGAAAATAAACGTTTAGCGTGTTGAGTAATTTGCAATATAAATCATCTGTAGTGACTGTAAAATACCTTCAGGAACTCAACTGTGGTTAAGTTCGTGATGTAGGTGTTTCTGATGTGTATTTTGTAGTGTTTTAATTTATTGATTGTAGTATTCGAGTGGCCGGAAACCGATTATGGCTTTTCAATTATTCGGCCAAGATTTCGGTATTTTGGCGGTTAATAGATGTGTGTTGTGACGCTCGTCAGTGAATATAACCGTATTTTTGCGAGCTTGGGCTGTATGTTTCTGGTATAAATGGCGCATTGCTTTTCCGTACGGTGTACATAAACTTCATGCAAGGTTTGAAAAATTAAAGTAATGTCTACAATGTGCTCGTTTATTACGTGGTTGTTGTGTTAGCTCAGTTATGTTATGGTTGTCTGTTTCAAGATGTAAAAATAGTGTTTCAACAATAAAGACGGTAAACGGATTAATGTGTGTTTCAACAATAAGTTTTTTAATGAATTGATGTGTGTTTAAGTGCGGAAGAAATAGACTGTTCCGAAAAACTTTGGATTGAAAATGTCACACTTTTTTTCTTTTTTTTTTTCACTATTGGTCCAGATCGCCCGAGTTACAGAATTATTCTCCCTATTTTAGTGCTTACTACGTTGTTTGTAGACATTCGAGACACTGGTGAAATACTTGTCTTGTAACACCCGACACGTGTAAAATTAAACGGCAAATTGAGGGATTCAAGAGTTTGAATATAGCAATCATGAATGTGGACATTGTGGTGTGTTTGAGAACTACTCGCATCTCGGTCTTGTGTCAGATATATATTTTGTCAGACAGTAAAATGTTTATTCTGTGGTGACTGAAAATAACAGCAATAAAAATATATATATTTCAAAATGTAGACGGATCGCCCCTTTCGTCATAAATGTGATAAATATCACCTTCGGCTACCTTGGTAACGCAGGGACCGGGACTGATCGTTGCATGAGATGAGGGGGGTGTAATAGGGAGAGATTTCCTTTCTTGGTGAAATCAAATACAAGTCTAAATGCCTTTGATTCTACTCGCATTTAACGGTCTTTTCGGTTTTAAATCTCCTTACTGCTGTAGGTGTAAAACGGCGAACATCTTTACTATTTAATTAGCAGGTTTGCAATATTTTCGCTTTTAATAAAGAAATCTGGATCAGTTTCCTTTTGGGCTTGCACTGAACAGCAATTCTATATTTCATATCTATGCCCCGCAACCCCCCCCCCCCCCCCCCCCCTCTCCACCACAGCAACCCTCCAATGGGCGAATTTGCTTTGGAGTTCCATTTCCTATTATTTCTTCAATAATTCACTTCCGTTTAGGGTACAGCTCTGCACAGTGAATAATTGTTCCTATCCGAAAGGCGCCGCATTCTGTAGTAACTGTAGTTGTTCATCTGTAGTTACTATTCATATGAAAAAGTTGTTTTTTTTTGTGCTTGCTTAATAACTTTTTCGCGGTAATCTAGGAAATGTTTTAAATAAATTTTTGAGACAGCTATGCTCTTTCTTTAGATAGATTTTTTTTTTTTGTTTTATATCATTGTACTAAAACAAAACAAATCATGTAATCAAGGTTATTATCCGCCGGGAACCGGACGGATATAGTTTTCATTCTGTCCGTCTGTCTGTCCGTCCGTCTGTCCGTCTGTGCAATTTCAGTCTCACGCGCCTACAGCCCGCATTAGTGGGTGGATTGATTTCAGATTTTACCCAGGGGTGCTCCTAAGCATCCCGCAGTGCAGTGACCAGGATTGACGGGATCGGAGCAAAATTGCCAAAATGGCAAAACTTTAAAAAATTGCAGAAACTGAATAAGGACTTTGCATAACACACATCAGTCTCACGCGCCTACAGCCCGCATTAGTGGGTGGATTGATTTAAGATTTTACCCAGGGCTGCTCCTAAGCATCCCGCAGTGCAGTGACCAGGATTCGACCGGATCCGACTAAAATTGTCAAAATGACAAAACTTTAAAAAATGGAAGAAGTGAATTAGGAATGAGCATAACACATATCGGTCTCACGCGCCTACAGGCCGCATTAGTGGGTGGATTGATTTAAGATTTTACCCATGGCTGCTCCTAAGCATCCCGCAGTGCAGTGACCAGGATTCGACCGGATCCTAGCAAAATTGCCAAAATGGCAAAACTTTAAAAAATTGCAGAAACTGAATAAGGACTTTGCATAACACACATCAGTCTCACGCGCCTACAGCCCGCATTAGTGGGTGGATTGATTTAAGATTTTACCCAGGGGTGCTCCTAAGCATCCCGCAGTGCAGTGACCAGGATTCGACGGGATCGGAGCAAAATTGCCAAAATGGCAAAACTTTAAAAAATTGCAGAAACTGAATAAGGACTTTGCATAACACACATCAGTCTCACGCGCCTACAGCCCGCATTAGTGGGTGGATTGATTTAAGATTTTACCCATGGCTGCTCCTAAGCATCCCGCAGTGCAGTGACCAGGATTCGACGGGATCCGAGCAAAATTGCCAAAATGGCAAAACTTTAAAAAATTGCAGAAACTGAATAAGGACTTTGCATAACACACATCAGTCTCACGCGCCTACAGCCCGCATTAGTGGGTGGATTGATTTAAGATTTTACCCATGGCTGCTCCTAAGCATCCCGCAGTGCAGTGACCAGGATTCGACGGGATCCGAGCAAAATTGCCAAAATGGCAAAACTTTAAAAAATTGCAGAAACTGAATAAGGACTTTGCATAACACACATCAGTCTCACGCGCCTACAGCCCGCATTAGTGGGTGGATTGATTTCAGATTTTACCCATGGCTGCTCCTAAGCATCCCGCAGTGCAGTGACCAGGATTCGACCGGATCCGACTAAAATTGTCAAAATGACAAAACTTTAAAAAATGGAAGAAATGAATTAGGAATGAGCATAACACATATCGGTCTCACGCGCCTACAGGCCGCATTAGTGGGTGGATTGATTATCTTCACACCAAATCAACCATGTACCACTGGCTCTACAAACCTCTACTTCACTGACCACAAGGCTGTATGGTGTTCTTTGGAACAGTTGTTCACAGGAACATCATAATCAGGTATACAATTTGCGCGAACCCGGCGGATTCATGCTTCTCGAGCATCTAGTTTCTTATTGTTACAACTAGGGGTGTTGTGGTACGCCATTCCTACGGTTCGTTTCGGGTTTTTTTCGGTACGATTTAGCAAAAATTGTTACATTTTTGCCGAAATAATATTTGTATTTAGCTAAATATTTGTCGTATAACAGCCAGTGATGTCTTTTAGCTGTGTGATTTGAAACAAAAGCACCAGTTTACAATATTTATAACGGTCAGATTGATAAATTAGAGACTTTTTTTAAAAAGAAAAAGCAGCACTCCTTTAATATTTTTCGGTCACGAAGCATATAAAACAGTTAGGTCTCCCAAAAGGAGGAGACGTAATCGTACATTTATTTATTCCTCGCAGGTGGAATATATGCGATCGACCGCGTGTCGGTCGGTCTGTCGGTCTGTCATCAAGAGCTTGTTAACACGATAACTTAAAAACTGCTGCAAGGATTTTTATGAAACTTGGTATGTGGCTTCTATGGGAACAAACACAGATCGGTATTGTAAATGGGCCAGGTTCGTCCAAGGAAAATGGACCAGCTGGACTTAGAAAATTTCAGCCCTTGACTATTGATGGCCGTGTTTAACTGATGGGGAGGGGCTTGTGGGGAATATGTGGGCTATGCACACTGCTCTAGTTTTGCTATTCGTAACAAAGTGCTCATTTTTTAACAACAAATGTCCCGAAATTCTCATTAAAATATTCCGTGGTTGTTTGTGTTCGCTCTGTTATGTTAAGATCGTCTGTTTCAAAGTCACAAAAAGTACAATTAAGTATAAATATTTAATAACAATCAATATGCATATTATTTCGCATCACTCAATTTTTTACAATTAAATTAACATATATCTTGTAACAATCATTACAGTTTTACCCTAATTTAAGTTTAAGTATATCACATGACAGTGACTACAGTTTTGTTCTAACTGAAGAACATTTACAGAGTTTTTTAACTGGAACACCACAAACAAAACGCCTTATATTACACTCGGGGAAAATAACATTAATACCGGTAAAGGAACAGTTCATATCACAATGTCAGGTGATAACTTCTCAAAATTTACATATTTTTCCTTTAACAAGAGCAGCGTGTCAACATGCTGATGTTTTAGAGTTGAGCGGGAAGCAGTACCTTATTTCCTAGCTGTCCACTTTCAGCCAAAAAATTCAAGTGTGAAAAAAAAACGAATATGCCGCATATTTTCTTTTTTTTTCGGTTTTTAGCCTAACCGAAAAAAACCGCGGTCAGTTTTCGGTTACGGTCAGAACCGTAACACCCCTAGTTCCAACCGATTATTCTGTGCGCATCATTAAGCTTAACTGCTATATTAAAGACAATGGCGTATTACTGTGCACGACCATATGATCCAGAATCAATAGATATGCGTGGTCAAGAAGTTATTACGCGCGGGCCCAAGCAAGTATGAACGTGTTAACGAGTGGTGAATGCCTTGCCTGGCTTTGTATTGTTGGGTTAAGTCCGTTTGTCAATGAATTGTAGCTTTATTCCCGATGCAGTGGTGATCGGAGGGGCATTCTCAGTGAATGGATTGATCGATCTGTATAAAGTTAACAATACGACTTTTGTGCCTTGCTACGTAAAGTGGTAGGCCTTGCTCCCAGAATATGTAGAGCGTGTTATTTAGGGATATTGGTCCATAGCTTTCTACATTTGACAATTAATTTGCCTTTGAGTGCTGTTCATTCGCTTCTTTTCGGATATAAATCACAAAAACAAATACAGTTGCAACATGAACATTTAAATTTTGAGACTATTTGAGTCAGTGTGATAAACAAGAGATATAATCATTTTATCATGATCAGTCTTAAGTGAAAACAAAATGCTTGAAAATAATACAGCCGTCAGTATTTTCTATAATGTCAAACGCAAACTGAGACTTAACAAACTGCGGTGTTTCCTCCTTGTAATTTTCTTCTGTTTTTTAACATTAGAGATAGCGAAGAAATTCAAGATTTCAAAACAACTTGTATATCAAATACCGGTATATCCGCAACAGCTAGTTCTCGCTCTAGACGACACTCGGCGAGATTATCCGACACTCACAAGCAGCATTAAGCACATTGGGCCTCATCTGGATCCTCGCACTGACCTCTTGGCAGACACTGCGTTAGAATTAAAAAGGTATCGATATTGTAGCAAACATCATGCCATGCTTGATCGGTACCTCACTTTACCCGCAAGTGTACAGCTTACAAGGCACAAGTACGTGTCTGAAACGGGAGCTATTCGAATAGTTGTGGAGACAACTTTATCGCAACACTTACCAACCGGAAGTGAAAATGATTCAATTACATTGTTAACGCTATTCCCGAGTGGCACTGCTTCTAAACTGGATCTTATCGCGCGTCGTTGGGAAGGACCAATCATAGCTGTGATTTATGCTGGTACAGATATCGTACCGAGACACAAACAGCTTTGCAACTGGCTTAGTCGCACGGGTCGCGATAACATTACCCTGTTGTTGGTTGTCAAATTCGGTATAATTTATCCTGCAAATTGGCTGAGAAATTTAGCGAGAAGTTATGCAAACAGTGAGTACATCTTTGTGACTGATGGTAACTTGGTGCCAAGTTTGGATCTACACAAGAATCTCAACAAGCACTTGAACAATTTAAAAAGCCACGACCAAAATAGAACTGTCTTATTGGTACCTGGGTACCGAATGCTGCAAGGCAACTTAACAATACCTGCAGTGCGGGAAGATATTTTACAATATCACAGGGTCGGTCTTGTGGAAAACCTTAGCAAAGATGATTCTGGCGCTATACACAAAACCTTTTTCCAGTGGAAGAACGCCACTGAACCTTTTAGCTTACGGAGTTCTTGTGATATCTACTGGGGTGCTTCTTTCGTCATCAATCGGGAACAGTCTCCGTATTTTCCGGAAACTCTTCTCACTACGAATGGACGCATGTTTGCTCACCAGTTCGAGCTGTGCGCACGTCGATTCAATTTTCTAATGGTTCATGATGGATTTTTATTCCGCGAGCATATCACAAAGTGCAAGGAGCCTCATACTAAAGTCAAACTGTGTGCGAACAAGGCTTGGAAAGTGTTCAAAAAATATGTAGAGGGACAACACAAGTTCTACTGATCACTGTATTTCCCGGGGATGGGGCGGGGGGAGGGGGGGGGCTGCAATCACGTATTAACTGATTACCATGAGTGTCCATGGCGTTTCAAAACGCCCCATAAACGTGAAGTGCTGATTCTGAAATGACATGCATTTTTAAGCAAACACGGAGTGAAATTCTGAAATCACCCTCCTTTTTTTTGGCTGGAAACACTGAACGAAAATTATCCCCCTTCTGAGCGAAATTGGCACTCCACACGGACCACGTCTGGCTCAGAATCACCACCTTTCTCTACGTTTCTATTTATTGACCGATTTATTTTTCTGGACACGCATGATAACACATGTGATACCCATTGCCCCCCCCCCCCCCCCCCCACCCCTCTCTGCTCCTTGGGTATTTTTTAAAGGCTTAACTCTCAGAAACTGCAACGATTCGTTCTCAGAAAAAAAGTACTTACTGTCTATCAGTGCAGTTTTTAATATGAAAAGTACAGCCAAGTGCCTTTCTTCGAAAAAATTAAAGTATTTTACCTCAGATTTTTAACCGTCAAGTAATTTTCCTTTAAATCTAACTTTTCATAAAATACATTATTTGGGCTTGAAAAGTTACTCATAAAGAAATGTGGGGTACATACAATTTGACCAACCGCAATTTGACCAACCACAATTTGACCAACAGAAATTTGACCAACTGCAATTTGACCAACCGCTTAATGGAAAAACTGACATTTGACCAACTTTCAGCTTTAGATATACATAACCTTATAAATCTAGGAGATCGAGGTTTCGTAAGAAAAATTTCAAAGAAGTGCTCTTTGCATTAAAGAGATGTTGCGCTAATCCCGTATCTGTCAATGAGTGTCATATGGTTGAGTTCCACTTGCCCCGTTAATCTCCGTAATCCGGCGTTATACAAGGTGTTATACAAACAAACCGTGACCTGATGGAAGCTT
Organism: Protula sp. h YS-2021; assembly: GCA_949752745.1. Taxonomy (NCBI): domain Eukaryota; kingdom Metazoa; phylum Annelida; class Polychaeta; order Sabellida; family Serpulidae; genus Protula; species Protula sp. h YS-2021. The sequence goes on from OX457033.1 coordinate 21,632,095, forward strand.
TAGTGTCATCTAAGGTACGTGTTTTATGTGAAGTTTTAAAAGGATATGAGATTATTACTATCCCTGTACATGTGGACAGTACTTTTACTTGCAGTGTTATAACTGTTTAAATGTTGCTTTTGTCGGAACATTTGTGATTGCTAATGTTTTACTGATAAGTGGTACGAAAAACAATAAATTATGAAGTTGGTCAAATGTCCGTTTTTTCATTAAAAGGTTGGTCAAATTTCGGTTGGTCAAATGTCCTACACCCAGAAATGTAGCCAAAAAGTTTCGGCGACAAGCAATTGTTCCTAATGTTTGTTTTTATATATAATCTGTTAATTGAATACTTAGTTTGATTTTGAATAACAGAATGGTGCTGTTGCAACCGAAAGGACAAATAAAAAGGAATAACGCTGGGTTTAATGTAACTTAAAAATTATTCAAAATGAAATTTTAAGAGAGTGAAATTCGCAATTCGAAGAAAAGAAAGGCATCAGAATTATTTTAGCCCCATGCCAGAATTTCACGGTATAAAAGATAGGGGTTGTTTGCTAGAAGGGGCAACTTAATACTTTTATGTTCTTCCGGGGAGGGGGGGGGGGAGGAGTAGGGGTTATTGTTGGCAAGCGGCCATCTTGTTGGGCCATTTAAAATTAACCAATTGAAGGGGTCCATGCATAAACTTGATAACTCCACTTATCAGGAAAATGCACTATTACCACCACGGTATTTCTTGGCCTCTGTTCTATTACGCATGTAAGTCTTACACCTCAAAACCGATTAGAAGTGGGTATTTTTTTAAGGAAAATGCGATGGGAAAAACCTGTTTGTTGCTAAAATTTCAAACTTTAAAAGCGTTTTTCTCCACTGCTGATAACTGCAGTTATCAAGTTTATGCATGGACCCCTTCAATTGCTCTAAAATACGTGCATTTATGGTTTGAAATATCATCGTATGTGAATGTGGCCTTGAAAATCTACGTACAACAGTTCAAGTCTTTTGCATATAGACAGAATTACAACTTAAATAGCATATTTCATTTCAACAATGGACTCCAGTTCACCGCGTATTTGCACATGAATTATCCAAAGGAATAAGGTTATCTATGTTTTTTTTTTATTAATAAAAAGGTTTGCCACTGTTTGAGTATGCCAGTCAGAGGCACTTTATCAACGAAGATTAAATTGAACTTTTGTGCCAATAAATTGGAAACGTCATTAATACTACATGGATTACATAAACCACTGATTCCGTAATCACAAAAGTTAACTGCATGGTTAACTGTATGCTTAACAGGAAAGTTTAGCTTCTGTAGTTAACCGAACATTTAACTACAACAGTTAAACTGAACGTTTTACTATCATAAGACGCTCTTTTACGAGTAAAAGCGTAATTTGCGTTCTGAGTAGAAGCTACAACCTCTCTGATGGGTCCAGGACAATACCCCCCCCCCCCCGGATGATACCTCACGACAATACCCCCAAGCCATACCGCCCCCCGTGCTAATACCTCCCCCCTCCCGCGCCCCACCACCACCACCACGATCATTTTTTTTTCAATTTTCATTTTAAAGATTTTCATTAGTAGTAGTTAAAAGCTAAGCCATTTCGCTATCGTGTAATTATAAGGAGGTATATAACTGCAGTTCCACAACGCTTACAACTCATCTCATGTGATCCCTTTAGAAAAGCTATTGTACATAAAAATCCTCTATGATCTAGTTAAAAGGCTTATAAGTGCAATTTAATTCATACGCTCCATAACTGCAATTATCACTCCGCGCCCCAGGTGTGGTTTTTGTTTGTATAACGCCTTGTATAACGCCGGATTACGGAGATTAACGGGGCACGTGGAACTCAACCTTATGACACTCAATGACAGAGAGGAGATTAGCACACCATCTCTTTGATGCGAATGAGCACTTCTTTGAAATTACTTTTTCTTACGAAACCTCGAACTCGAACTAGATTTTTAAGGTTATGTGTATCTAAAACTGAAAGTTGGTCAAATGACAGTTTTTCCATTAAGCGGTTGGTCAAATTTCTGTTGGTCAAATTGCGGTTGGTCAAATTGTATGTACCCCTTTTACGATAGGTCTATGCGGCATTCTTAATGTTTAAGTTTTCAGTGTCGTAGTTTTTATGGTTCCAAGTGTAATTTTTTGCTACTTGGAAAGTTAAAACGGTCTAGTTTGTTCTTAGATTTTTTGTGCGAGTGTGTGTAGTTTGTTTAAATTGTCATTCCACGTTGAGGGATTGGTTAAGAATATCCGCTCATTGCTAAGCAATATTTGAATGCGTCCCCGCTCCCACATAAATCAAGGTTGTCTATCGAAGCAACGCGATCTGCCTGCCAGACATAATTTCCACATGAAAGCCTCCACTGTCCGCATATCAAACGTATTTATTCGCATTAAGTAACAAGAATACAAACGAGATTGTTTGCGCACGGGATTTTCCTTTTTTTACAGTGTAGCAACAGTGCCCTTCCTTTGCGATCCTTGATGTTTTTCCCCGTGTATCTTTTCCTGTCGCCAAAGTGTAAGAAGAAGTTTTGTATTCAGTAGGTATTCCGATGTTTTGCCTTGCATTTTTTCAAATGAAAAGAAAATCTGCTCTTTGGGGGGCTATATAATTAGGCAATGGTTTTCTACTTAAAAGGGAGCATGAAATACAGAGAAATATTATATATGAATGCATGTACTATATATTATGTCACAAATTTTAAGTAAAATTTGTGAGTACCGCAATTTATAGAACAGATGAAAATGAACAATTTTATAACGCCTCGAGACAAAACTTCTCAAAATGTACAGTGGGACAAAACGCCTCACTTCTTATAATGCCTCGTGACAAAACTTCTCAAAATGTACAGTGGGACAAAACGCCTCACTTCTTATAATGCCTCGTGACAAAACTTCTCAAAATGTACAGTGGGACAGAACACCTCACTTCTTATAATGCCTCGTGACAAAACTTCTCAAAATGTACAGTGGGACAGAACGCCTCACTTCTTATAATGCCTCGTGACAAAACTTCTCAAAATGTACAGTGGGACAGAACACCTCACTTCTTATAATGCCTCGTGACAAAACTTCTCAAAATGTACAGTGGGACAGAACGCCTCACTTCTTATAATGCCTCGTGACAAAACTTCTCAAAATGTATAGTGGGACAAAACGCCTCACTTCTTATAATGCCTCGTGACAAAACTTCTCAAAATGTACAGTGGGACAGAACACCTCACTTCTTATAATGCCTCGTGACAAAACTTCTCAAAATGTACAGTGGGACAGAACGCCTCACTTCTTATAATGCCTCGTGACAAAACTTCTCAAAATGTATAGTGGGACAAAACGCCTCACTTCTTATAATGCCTCGTGACAAAACTTCTCAAAATGTACAGTGGGACAGAACACCTCACTTCTTATAATGCCTCGTGACAAAACTTCTCAAAATGTACAGTGGGACAGAACACCTCACTTCTTATAATGCCTCGTGACAAAACTTCTCAAAATGTATAGTGGGACAAAACGCCTCACTTCTTATAATGCCTCGTGACAAAACTTCTCAAAATGTACAGTGGGACAGAACACCTCACTTCTTATAATGCCTCGTGACAAAACTTCTCAAAATGTATAGTGGGACAAAACGCCTCACTTCTTATAATGCCTCGTGACAAAACTTCTCAAAATGTACAGTGGGACAAAACGCTTCACTTCTTATAATGCCTCGTGACAAAACTTCTCAAAATGTATAGTGGGACAAAACGCCTCACTTCTTATAATGCCTCGTGACAAAACTTCTCAAAATGTACAGTGGGACAGAACACCTCACTTCTTATAATGTCCCATGACAAAACTTCTCAAAATGTACAGTGGGACAGAACGCCTCACTTCTTCAGCTCCATGCATTTATAGCCATTAGGAAATACTACCGTCGCGATCGTCAGGGTACGGACAAATCGTAACGGAAAATGCTAACGGAAATAACGGTTAATGGAAAAAGGTTAAGTACTTAAAACGGAAAAAAGGTAAATCATCTAGTCACAATATATCAGGGTAAATTGTTATTGAAGAAACTAACCCCTATGCTTACTGAACATCAAAGAAAGTACCTTCCACGACGAACCACGAACCAACAACCAGATGGATGGCTGGAATCATTGGTTTTCGTTCATAATTGGATATACCCATCTGGACGCTGATCGGCAAACCAAAGAAGGAAGATTGTGCTGGACTGACAATGATAGCACAGCATGCGATTGGAAATCCGCCCAGGAAAAGGGTTCGGCGAGAAAACAAAGACCTTAACCAGTGTCTACGGTTATCCGGACAAAAAAGGCCCCTTCCAAAAGGGATCCAAACATAACGTCTAGCGTCTACATACTCTATGTCCTGAATGCATTAATGGCTAAAAGACTATTGCTCAGTTTTTGCGCGGTGTCAGTCACAACATATGTTGGAAAGCGATCAATCGTGAACATCAAGAAGGAGATGCGCAATAGACTGGAGAGTTGGGATATGTCGAGAGGCGTTATCTCGCTAGGCGTTATGTCGTGAGGCGCTATGTCGCGAGGTGTTATGTCTGGAGAAGTTCTGTCAGGAGGTGTTATGTCGCGAGGCGTTATGTCGTGAGGCGTTATGTGGCGAGGTGTTCTGTCTGGAGGAGTTATGTCGGAAGGTGTTTTGTCGTGAGGCGTTATGGCGGAAGGTGTTATGTCGGAAGGCGTTATGTCGTAAGGCGTTATGTAGGCGTATCTTTTACGACACTTGCTTAAAAGAAATGTTGAAGACAACATTTTCCACACCAAACTTCGTATTTGCTGGTATGTAATGAGATACAGCTTATGTTTAAACTAGGCAAGTGCCTGTTACCTTTCCAGAGATAAAAAAAATAAACAAATAAACACACCCAGGGCCTTTTGCATACTTTCTGTATATTACAACTTTGATGTTCCCCGTTATAACTAAAATATCAACACCTGCTCCCCTTCCCCCTTACCCAACCGTCGCCCACCCTCGCCCCCCCCCCCCCAAAAAAAAAAAAGAAAGAAAGAAAGAAAACTGCACGCTTATATTGCCACGCATCATACAATTTTAACGTTTTTATTTACTTATTAGTGCAGATTACATTATTACCAGTAAAGTGTTTTGATTTACAGACCTCAGCATGTTACATGTATATTTCACTATATGACAACGAATGCGGTCTTGTAGCTATTGACTCTTGGGACGAAGACCATGTCACCATAATCTCTTCTTTTTTTTTTTCTTGTGCCTCAGTTCAATACTAAGTGAGAAAAAAACTAACCTAGTTTCTCATCCCCGACCCGGATCACTAAAATCGGTGACATTTGGCTCGATGTGACATTTGGCACATAAAAAAATCGCAGATAAAAAAGTGGCCTGGTCTAAAAAATTTCGCTTGAAAAAAAAAAAAGAAGAAGTGAAAAAACCGACCCGGTATACAAATTTTATAAGCAAACAAAAATTAGAAGCAAGGCAGAGAAGGTACTGGAAATGGCCTCTCAAAGGAGAAATTGATCTTTTGTACTGACGCCTTGACGCCTTGGCGCTCATAGTTACTCTTCAAACGCCTCAAAATAGCAACGCAGAATTGATACTAACGGTGTGGCGCATATAAAGATTTTATAACACTATCTTATCATATTTTGAGGAATAAAAATGATCAGAAAAAAAAAACAAAAACAAAGCAAAACGACCGAGCCTAATGTCATCTAGAAAAAAAGCCGCGCAAGTTAAATAACTGGGATGAGAAACATTTTTTTTCTTCCTGGCCTTACTAGTTTTTTCATATTTTTGTAAAAAAAAATGACTGATGTTTGTTATAGTGCTTGGGAATAACTGGGTATTTACACGTGATGGTATGCAATGTATTTGCATACATTGTATTTTTACATCGTGTAGAGATAGGCAGTTTTTTTTTTAATTTTAACTTGACTTAATAGTTTGCCCGAAAGAATGTTTGAGAACGAGATGAGTGACAGCCTTTGCGTTGACTCCGTTCGCAAAGTGATCTCAAATCCTAAGCGTTGTTTTTTACTCCTAGCTGTGATATCAACAACAGTTTATTCAATACTCGACAGAGCGGTGTTCAAGGTTTCGGTTTATAAAGCACCGGTGTACCCGCAATCGCTTACTCTCGCACTGGACGAGACTGCGCGAGATTACCCAAGGACTAGTAGTAACATGTACCGCATAGGACCGCACGTTGATCCACGTACAGTAGAGTTACGCTTGCTCACGGATAAGGCATTAAAACTTTACTATTCATGTAGTAAGCGTGATAAACTACTCAATCGCTATGTTACTGAATCAGGAAATATCCGGATTAAAAGGCACCAATATATGGCGGAAACTGGAATAATTCGCTTTGTTATAGAGGCAACAATGTCACGGAAACAAATATACGATGATTCGAATAGTTCAATCACGCTTTTAATACAGTTCCCATCAGGAGGTACCTCTAAAATGGATGGAATTTTGAGTCGATGGGAAGGACCCGTTATTGCCGTCATATACGTTGAATCGGATATCGGGCCCAAACACAAACAACTTTGCAGCTGGCTCACAGACACTGGACGTGAAAATATCGTGCTGCTGTTGGTTTTGAAGTCGGGCTTAATATATCCGCTGAACTGGCTCAGAAACTTAGCCAAAAGTCGTTCAAAAAGTAAGTACATTTTTGAAAGCAATGGCGACTATTTACCAAGTGTAGATTTTTATCAAGTACTCAAAAAACATGTAAAATATCTGGAAAATGAGGGGAGTAATAAAACAGTATTATCGATACCCGTTTATGAAATGCTCTCAAGTAACATGGACATACCGAACACCCGAGAAGATGTTTTGCGCGATCATCAGCTCGGTCTCGTAAAATGGTCGGATCAGGCATATCATAGATTTCTTGAGTGGAGGAATGCAGCAACGCCTTACAGGATACAACATCCATGTGCTCAACACATGGGTGCTTACTTTGTTATGAATCGTGAATTATCGCCGTATTTCCCCGAAACGCTTCTGAATTCGGATGGCAATCCATTTGCTCACCAGTACGAGCTCTGCTCCCGTGGATTTAAGTTTATAATGATAACTGATGCCTTTTTAATTCGCGAGCCTGAACCAAAACAGTGCAAGTGGACTAAAGTGCAAGTTGATCACTGTACCGACGTAGCGTGGAATGTTTTCAAAAAATACATAAAAAGTCACTCTGTGTTACTTTAACAGCTGCTTTGGGAATAGTTACATTTTATCCAGATATCAAGTACCTTGTACATCATAGAAATGTTATCTTTATGCATTAATTTATACTTATTTATTTATTTATCTTCAAACGTTAAATTTTAAATTTCTGTACTCCAGAAATCGAAGCGTTTGAATCTACATGATACTCGAAACATTATGGCGATCTTGCAACTCAGAAGGATTTTAATAACCTTGGATACTGTGGAAATGTCTACAATAAAAGCCAACACAATATCTTTCAAAAATACTCTATTTTTAGCGTTGGAAATAGCAGCATATGTCCAACTTCTCTACAAGATGTTAAATATGTGCGTTGCGGGGAAAGAAAACAAGGCCAAACCGTTGCGGTGATTTCTAATATTTAAATTTTCGCACTGTTAAGAAAAAATTATTAGGCGGTTTAGTATCCCGCCAATTTACAGTTCAGATGGTGCAATCGCAAAGGGGTCACGAAAAAAGAACGCACACGCGAGGGTGGGGGAGGGGGGCATCTAGTCTTTGCTATTATTATTATTATTATTATTATTATTATTATTATTATTATTATTATTATTATTATTATTATTATTATTATTATTATTATTATTATTATTATTTTATTATTATTATTATTATTATTATTATTATTATTACTGCAACAAGTAAACCAGAACCCCGGAAATACGACCACCCGCGGCACTGGGCCAAAGTGGTCTTATTTGCTGGGTTCCAAGCAAGGCGCCCCATATTGGGACATTATTGGATCACAATGAACTCATGAATGTTGGTGAATAAAACTGATCGAACTTGTGTGTTATTAACTCCGAATTATTCTGCTAATTTTCTCTGTCTTTGTTCTTTTCTTAAATTGATTAACTCTACTTTATCCTGAAGTGAAAGATCTTTCCGTTTACGTCTTTCGTTGGCCCTCATGTTTAGAAATTAATTCTTTTTTATTTTACCTTTTATTTTGCGAGTAAAAATTTGGTGGTGTATATAAAGAATCAGGGGCTAACTAAGAACTTGAGTTTAGCTCAAAGTTGAGATGTTAAACTTATATTGACGCAACTGATGTATAAAACGATCCATTATAATTACGGCAAGGATCCAAAAGAGATGTCGATGCAATTAGTGTCTTAATCGGCCTATTGCAATTATAGTTCTGATCCAAAGCCAGAGTTGAAATTCAAAGATGAGATCCAAAGCGGGAGTTATAGGCGCAATTCAAATTTAGTATGATCAATTGCACTTATTTCCAGCAGATCTCCATAATCAAAGGATTCATGTACAGAAGGTGCTATCAAACTTTTTTTCTTTTAATATGTACCCCCATTCTATTGATATCACGCGGCATTGTTTGCTTTGAGAATTGCCTAATCTTGTTTGAACACAACTCAAGTCAACTCCAATAGGGAAGTAAACATGGCGTTAAAGGGGTTAAAAGGGCGTTCAGAACTGAGAAAAGGGGTCTTTGGTTGTATTTGTGGGGTTCCGTTGTAATAGAAATGAATGAGTGAAACTTTGTTATGGAGAAAAGTTATTGTATTTGCAGAGTGAACTTATTCCAGGGGTGGTCGTATCCTGGGGTTCTTGTGTAGTGGTAGTAGTAGTAGTAGCACCTCGTGTAGCGTGCACATCATTGCCTTTCAAAAGATAAAACTAAAAACTACATTCAGATCTTCGTAAGGCACAGGAAAGAAACGTTGCTATATGCTATGGAGCTCTGTTATAAATTACTGTTTTGACAAAATGAGTGAGACCTGTTTTTTGATTGAGCGATAACGACCTTCGCTCCTGAGGGCAGAGGTCCGAATGCGATTATCAGCCAAGCAGTGTCAGTTTCGACCCATCCGGCCAAACAAACAATGGGTAGCACCAAGAGGTGCAAATGTAACTTTTCGATGGCATATCGGACAATCACTCTTAGTGTTGTCCCAATGTTTCAGGTGACTGGACCACCGTCCAAAATCGTTCAGGCGATGAGACAGAGAGTACGTGGCGTTTTAACTGAGAATGATCTTTATCGCAACCAGATGCAGTCTTTTTGCTAATGAGCGTCTGGCAAGCTTAGGACCTCTTACTGGCAGCATGTTCGATGTGTACTCCAAGAGGGGGAGGGGGCACTTTGTATCATGTGTGTTCAAAAAAAACGCGGAGGGTTATCCTGAGGCAAGATGCGGTCCGTGCGGAGTATTAATTTCGTTAAAAAAGGGGTAGATTTTCATTCAGCACTCCTCGTTACCCATGGGTATTAATTCCAGCGTAGGACTCCGCATTTACTGGTCGTTTTAAAGCTCATGGACACGCTTGGAAACCAGCTGGTACCTGAGAAGTACCGCCGCAACCCCCTCCCCCTTCCCGGGTATGCACTACATCAAAATACCCGCTATGTTTTCACACACAATTTCCGGCAACTGAACGATCAACATTTATTTTATAACTTCTATAATCTATCCAACAAATATATTCAGTGATATCAAGCGTTTCGGTTGTTTAATCTGGACGGGATAGTGGCGTGTATTGACGTTCTGAGGGCATTCTGAATTAGAAAGTTGTTTTCGTGATATATTCTGCTTTGGCCAGATAGGAATGAGGATCTTTATCAGTCATCCAAGCTGACACCAATCTGATAAATCTCGTTTAACTGCTAAATGAGCAAATTATGGGTATGTTTTCAAAAGCTCCTTAATTCTGTATCGCTAGAGAATAAATGAAAGAGTTTGAGTATTTTAAGGTGTAAGGTGGCCAACTTCTTTGCTATGTGGTTTTGGAACCGGTAATCAGAACCCATAAAAACCAGATTGCAACAGAAGACTAAATCCTTGTTATTTGTTTTCCTTTGCACTGGAGTAAGAATGGTTCTAAAGTTTTAAACTCCATAGTCGTATGTCCATCTCATAATCATCACGTAACAGGCACAAACCAAGAAAAATGGATTTCAGGTGCTGATACCGTATTTTGCTATTAGTAACTTTTTATTGATGCTACTCTGCTCTTGTTCAAATTATGTACTTAACAGTTGTTAGGGAAAAATACAGCAACCTTATTTGCAGGTGAATTACCTTGGATGTTCAGAGGCTATAGAACATGCGCTTGATTAAATACATACGGCTGAACACCGGCACAGCGAGTATTTTCTAGAGACGTCCGTAAGTACTGACGGACATGACGAAAGTCAATGCGTTGTGTGAGTTAAATCAGCGAAGTACTGGATGATTGACAACATGGAACTCATTCATTAATTTAAGCTCCTGTGGCTATAACAAATGCAACAAAACAATTATGATTTTGCTAGGAGGGTGACAAGCAATTTTCTTAAGCCTCGTGTTGGAATCTTATGTTCAGTTTTGCCACGTATAACATTCCACCCCTAGGATGAACATAACTGCATGCCGCTATCCAAACTATATAACTGTATATTGTTCTATTTGCAAATAAGCGCATTTTTATTGGTCGAGAGATGTTTGACAAATCTGTGACATATTTAACCAAAATAACTGTTATATGGTCTTGCAAGTTGAGTCGAAAGTGAAGTTTTAGGTCAATAAAAAGTTTCAAAAAATGTGAGATATTGCTAAATGTACCGATAAACATTTATTATATTGCTTTTAACTTCCCAATAAAATAAAAAACTAAACTACAAAAACAACTGGTTTACAAGCACAAAGCATTGTTTACAATGCATGAAAGGCACAAAGAGTATTTTCTAATGACGTTCGTAAGTACTGAAGGGCACGGCAAAATCAAATAGCGTTTTGCACATTGCATCAATTAAGTACTGGATCATTGGCAACATGGCACGCATTCGTTAATTTAAGCTCCTGTGGCTCTTGCAAAAGCTGCAAAATAATTACGATATTGTTAGGAAGATGACAAGTAGTTTTCTTAACCCTTGGGTTGGAATGTTATACTCGGCTTCCCCCTCGAGTAGCATTCTACCCCTCCGATGAACAAAACTGCATGTCACCCTCCTATCTATATCACACTTGTATATTTTCTTGTTTTGTAGTCAGTATATAGAATTGTAAATAACCACTAATGGCTAGACTGTCACTTTTTGTTTATATTTCAGTGGATTCATTTTATTGCATATGGTATTCTACATTTAACTCTTTAACTCATCAAAAATAAAACGGATCTAGATATTAATCTGAAGTATATATATACATCTATTAACGTATTAATCTGAAGTACATATGTACATATATTAATGCAAAGACAAACCTCAATCACTACACAAATAAAAAACGGACAGCTTGAAAGCCAAATTTAATGACAGGACTTAGCTAAACTTCGTGTGTTTTATAAATTCATGCACATCTTTGAGGGCGTCGTGAGACAGCCATGAAAACTTCCCTGTTTAGAAAACCTGTGCATTAAATGATTACACCGAAATTTATATGTGAAGCTCTTTGAAAAATTAGAATAATTAACAAATAAAAAATTCAATGTAATATTTGAGACTTTCTAAATTTTAGAACCTCAACAGATCGTATTTATTTTAGCTGTATATATGCAACACTGAACCATAAATCAGTTTTCGTCAGGTAGGGACATATCAACTTAAAACCTTTTGTATTATTCTCAAATAAGATCAGCTACCAAATTTCTGGGAAATATTTTCACCCTCACCAGTAAGTAAAAAAACATCAATAATGTAAAATAACTGATTCTGTTTGTTATTTAGCTAACTAAATTGATTCATCAACGCACTTAAATTGTTAGGTAGTTGCACTATGTTTATCCGACCAGGGAGAAAGAAAAAAGTTTTCCTAAGCAAACAATAGCGTATCCATAACATGACTAAAAACAGTGAGTTATTTTGTTACATGTCGCGATAAATTAAATTGAACATAAAGTGCATTGGTTATTGCTTTTTTACAATTAATTTCTCAAGTGGTTTATATTACAGAAAAACTTAAATCATCCTGGTAGACCACCGCCAGTCGCCCATGTAGCCTTTAATTTTGCGTCCTGTTTCGGCAATTTATTTTAAAAGGTAACAGAATTTTGTCTTATTCAAAAGAATGAAAAAATGTAACTGAAGTAACTAACTGAGATGAGGGAATATAACAAAAGTTAAGATTATTTTTAGTGTAGTTTGTTGCCATTTTCCCTATTATCGCCCAAACCAGTTGCCCCTTCTCAGATACAAGGCCCAGACCGTAGAATGGGACGGAGGATAGAATGAGACATTTGACGCAGATAGGCTGAAACCTGCTTTACTCATTTTACTATTGGATATCCTTAGATCAACATACTTGGGAAAGTCTATCTCATAATATTGTAACATGAAATTGAAAGTATCATTTGTTGTTCAAGAGAAAAGTTAATAAAACCAGCCAGATTGATCAGCTGTTTATTTGTTGACGTCGCCATCTTGGTCCCGGGACATCGGTTGTAACGCTGTTTGTGATTGGTTCATGTTCTGGGACATCGGTTGTAACGCTGTTTTTGATTGGTTCATGTTCATGCCGACATTTTATGTCTCAAACTTGTCTACTGTTTACCTTAGAAACACAATTTATACTTTTATGTATTTTAATGTCCGCATACTGGAAAGTCGCTGTGTTTTGTACTAGCAATGTTTGGTTAGACCTCTTCTGTCGGTGGTATATACTTGTTCACGTGTAAGTCGAGGGATATTTCCCTAAAATCGTTAAAAACCCATAATTTTGTCCCAATTACTGTCTCGTCCTTGTACAAGCTTGTACGGCTCTCTAGAGAGTCTCGAAAAAATGTATACCATATTGAAAAAAAGATAGAATGTCTCGACGCCATTTTTTCTATCCTAGTTAAACTTCCGGGATATTGTCAGATACAGTTGTGTGACGTCATGATATGTCGCGGCAACAAAGCTAAGCTAGCCTCGGAGATGTTTTCAGCAAACAACATGAGGCACACATTAGATGTACTACTAGTATTGGCCTGTCACCCCTTACTACGGTAGTGTCCATGTGTTCCCCAGGTCGTTTGCACAGTAGCTCATAGATTATTACACCCAACTACAATTTTCGCAATGCCTTAGGTCGTTTGCAAAAACACAAATGCACAAAGCTTAAAACACCTACATCAAAAGTAAAACTACAAGTAGGGATAGAAGTGACATAACTAAGTCACTGAATGCGACTCGCACGATATTGCAAATAATAGCGAAATCGATGTTTCACGTATAAGAACAATTTTTCACTGAGCAGTAATTGAGGAATTCGGATATAACTGTATCTGATTTTAGATGCCCATCTTATTCGGAACGTATCTTCTCCATGTTTTTTTTTTTGTCATTTTGACGTCATGTATCTTTTTTCAGAGAGAGTGAATGAGAAGGGCCAGTGTGAATGTAGCTATTAAATGCGCACAAATTCGAATACAAACTAACCGGGTGAAAAATGAAAGAACTGATAGAGATTTGGCCTAAATGTCAAATTTCCCTTGCACCAAAGCACAATTGTGTTTTTAGTTAGCCTATGCTATTTTAAAAATTAAAAGTTTTAACAAATCGTTCCGAGTATGAGCTGTTTTTGATACAGTAAAACCTCTGTTTAGTGAACACTTTTGGGACCGGAAAAATGTTCATTATACCGGGGTGTTCATTAAATAGAGATTTAAACCAATCCCCAACCATAGAATTAACATCGTCCATGGTTGATTTCTATGTCCGTTTCACAGTGGAGGGGAATAATTTTCATCAGCCAAATCTTCAAGTTTTCGTTTTGATTTTTGACAATTCCATTGACTGCCCCAAGGGATGTTCCGAATTTTGTTGATTTTTGCAAGTTTATCAGTTCTTTATACCTTTGTACGGATTAGAAGTAGCGGACTCGGGGAGGACTCAGATTCAACCAATTGTTTTTACTGTACACAGTGTGCTAGATGTCCAGTTTACAGACAGTAATAACATATCTCGGTATTACCTGGTAAATGTGCTTTATTGGATATATTATTTGTAGCTGCGAAGATATCTGGGTCTGAAGTATAAGCTCAGTTTTATTTGGTCTTGAAACGAAATTACATTTCCAGGTAGAACTTCAACATGCTAGGAGGCAAAACAAAGACAGTGCCGCGATAGTGACGTTATTATGTAGCCACATGTGCAGCCAGTAAATAAAAATTATTGTTACAAAATAATCACAATAGGTTGGATTGTTCTAGAAAAAAATGCTGTGAAATATTTGTTGGTTTATGCATAACGTGTTTTTTAAAATTGGGAAAATTCAAGAGGAAATTTGCCAAAACTGGGGAATTCCCTTGGCTGCTAGTTTTCAATCAGCATAGCAAAAACGCAGATGGAAAGACCTTAATTTGTTCTAGTTATTTCTGTTCTTCTAATGGTCCCGCACATCTGATTTTGTGGTTGTTTTAGATCGTACAATGTTGTGGAGAGGGCAAGATTTAAAAATGTAAAACAGAAAATATGTGTAAAACTAATAATCGATTCGTCGACTTTTACCGAAATGTTTTTGCTTTTTGACCGAATTCGGTTGGGAATGAACTTGAAGATGTACTTACAAAATAGACACAATTTTTGATAGACAGCATATCTTCTATATCTTCTTTTAAAATGAAGTAAAGAAATAGCTTCCGCATTCTGCTGTCAGGTGTTTGTTTACCTTCCGGATTTTAAATGTGAAATGACCAAAAACATACATGAAGGATTTCTGTTTTATCTGTAAAATATATGATTAATTAACTGCTACACAGAGGCCTGATATTTAACTTGTGTTTTTTTTCCATGCTTTTTGAAATATAAATTCAGAAGTCATTGGGGTACATGCACACAAATTTATTTGTGGTTTTTTCCATATCCTTTCTCAAGAAGGGAGCATAACCGAGGGGTTGTTTTTCATTATCTTGCTGCTTTTGGGGGCCTTTAGCTAACTCTGCTGCTGCGTGAGAAAAAACCAAAACTAAAACATAATAGATAAATAAATAAAAAGAAAAAAGCAGAAACTTACAATGGAACTGGGACAAAAAGTAATCTCAATGACTAATTTTTCTGGCGTTATTTAAAAGGGCTTAATGAATAAACAGTAACATTTATGTCATCTTTTTATTTATGGAATCAATTTGCAAGTCCAAATCCCGTCCCCCCTCCTGCTCATTAGGACTGAAACACGAAAGAAAAACAAAAATCTTTATTGTTGTAAGTGTAACCTTTGAATGAAACCCTAAAAATATTAATAGCCGCTGGGAAGCCTGTAGAAATTTAAAAAAAAAACAGATAATAAATACTTTCAGACTGTATTTTTGCAAAGTTCTGAAAGTGTCCAGAGACGTCTGCACTGACAAATTTTTTTCGCCGTTTTTCGCAGTTGACCTCACTGGATATTTTAAGTTATTTCGATTATTCAGTAGAATCCTATACCATTATATTTTTTTCCTGTAACGGGGCAAAATTAGAAAAAAAACATCTTTGTAAATCTGAAAGAGAAGCATCTGACTGAAGGCATCATTTACAAAATTTTGGTTTCAATCCTTAGACAAGAGAGAAATTGTTCGTCGATTTGGTAATAAAGAGTGATAAGTTTCCTTGCAGTTGTTGGATGATCTGCAGTTTTGAGGATGACGTGTTGCAGGAAATGTCCTCTCTTTTCGTTTTCTTCCACTCTGCTTGTTTGTTTCTTCCCAAGATCCGTGCTGTTGCGTGACAGGACATCGATGGAGCAACGGGTTCGGTTGAATACACTGCCAGACGACATACTAGAGGAGATTCTCGTCCGGATTGAGACCAAAGAGCTGTGTTTGACGTGCCGGTGAGTTCCATTCTATCATTGTTCTCGAGGCTTGTGATATACGACATCTGTATGACGACAGCTGCCAATCGATGTTACAGACGTGTGTGCAAAGCACTTCGCAACGTGCTGGACCGGAAGTCCTTTTGGAAATGGAAATGTGAGCGTGATGGATCCTCTTTCCCGGACATACAGGGCGATGACGTAGAGCTAGACTACAGACGGATCTCCCTACAGCGTCCTTACGACAGGAACTTCATCAAGAACTGGAATGCCGAACGTAAGGAACAAGTCGTACTTCTAGTCTTTTGAGGTGGAGTTGTCATTTCGACTGCAAATTTACTGGGCTATATTAGAAAGAAATGATCAGGAAAACATTCCAAAATTCTAATGTTTTTTCAATATGCACACTTTCAAATTTAATAGGTAATCATCTGAGCTTTGAAAAACTGGTTCACCTATTGTTCTGCCTTTTATATAAGTAAGTATCTAGTGAGTATATTTGTTACATGTTATAACTATAAATAGTAAAACAAAGTTGTCGATGTATTGATCAGGAAGTGGAATCAGTCACGGTTTTGTGCTGATGTCAAAGGGCTCGAACTGTACTATGGACTGCTTCATTTCACTTTGCAAAAATAAACTTGTTGATTTGATTTTAAAAAAATAGAATTTCGCTGATTGTTCAAGTGCTTTTCTTTTCTATAAATTCTTCAGGCATTTGCCCAAATCCAAAACGGTGATGTGTGAAAACCTTACGGCAAATTTCAAGTGTGAATTCGCTAATGCCTTTAACAACATCAAGAGTCACCTACAGCAGAACTGTTTATGTTTTGCATCTTCCTTTGAAAAAAAAAAAAAATGAACATAAGTTCAGTTGTGGCCACTTACGTAAGGATCTGAAAAAGTGACGTCAGTTTTAATTCGATTCTGAACGAGATTTCTTGCTGTAACGAAAAGTGAAACTTTTCTATTTTTTATTTATTTCTTTTATTATTATTATTATTATTATTATTATTATTATTATTATTATTATTATTATTATTATTATTATTTTTATTTGATTTTTTTCTTGTAGAAGCTGAAACATGTCACATATTTACGGTATAAACAATAAATATACTTTTGTTCCTTTGATTGTCATTAAAAACTTTTTTTTGTTTTTGTAGAAAAGTTGAATGGATGGAAAATTTTATCGAATGGCGGGGACCGATTTGCGGTGGAGAATGAAAGGTGCCATTATGCAGCCTCCGTGCTGTCCATAGGGATAACGGGTGAGAAGAATCACAGGATAGTTTTGTTGCTTATCTCTGTACTTGTATGAGTATGGGCTTGATGGCGTCATTTTGTCGCACCCCTCAGTCGTCACAGGTGTATGAGCTTGATGGCGTCATTTCGTCGCACCCCTCAGTCGTCACAGGCGTGTGGACTTGATGGCGTCATTTCGTCGCACCACTCAGTCGTCACAGGCGTATGGACTTGATGGCGTCATTTCGTCGCACCCCTCAGTCGTCACAGGCGTATGGACTTGATGGCGTCATTTCGTCGCACCCCTCAGTCGTCACAGGCGTATGGACTTGATGGCGTCATTTCGTCACACCCCTCAGTCGTCACAGGCGTATGGGCTTGATGGCATCATTTTGTCGCACCCCTCAGTCGTCACAGGCGTATGGACTTGATGGCGTCATTTCGTCGCACCACTCAGTCGTCACAGGCGTATGGACTTGATGGCGTCATTTCGTCGCACCACTCAGTCGTCACAGGCGTATGGGCTTGATGGCATCATTTTGTCGCACCCCTCAGTCGTCACAGGCGTATGGACTTGATGGCGTCATTTTGTCGCACCCCTCAGTCGTCACAGGCGTATGGGCTTGATGGCATCATTTTGTCGCACCCCTCAGTCGTCACAGCAGTATGAACTTCATGGCATCATTTTCTCTCAACTCACAAGAATAAAATTCACCTGAGCAGATAAATAAAAGAAAAAAAATTAACAATAATAATCGTAATGCTGTGTATACATTATTATTCCTGGCCAAGGAAAACTTTGCGAAGTGGCAAAGTATGTGTTTAAATGTTAGTATTTATTCTGATCAAACAGGAAGGTAAGTCAAAAATTTTACTCTTCAAAGTCTGAATATCATGCTGTGGGGTTCATTTTTTTAGAGGACGCGATGTGAGAAGTGTTTGAGAATGGATTTTATTTTTTTATTTATTTGTTTTTTTTTTGTGTGAAAGGGTTGCACAAGTGCTGGGTGACATCTTTCGGGACGTGCAAGAAACAGCAACAGATAGCACTGGTAAAGGAAGGGGTGCAAGAAGATGTACTAGACCGTGTCAAGCCCACCATCCTCGTCTCAGATTTGTGAGTAAAATCTCAGCATGTCACACCCACCATCCTAGTGTCACATTTGTGAGTATCTGTCCGCATGTCACACCCACCACCCTCGTGTCAGGTTTGTGCGTATCTCTCAGCATGTCACACCCACCATCCTCGTGTCAGGTTTGAGAGTATGACTCAGCATGTCACGCCCACCATCCTCGTGTCAGGTTTGTGAGTGTCTCTCAGCATGTCACACCCACCATCCTCGTGTCAGATTTGTCTATATCTCTCCGCATGTCACACCCACCATCCTCGTGTCAGATTTGTGAGTAACTCGGCATGTCACACCCACCATCCTCGTGTCAGATTTGTGAGTAACTCGGCATGTCACAGCCACCATCCTCGTGTCAGATTTGTGAGTATGTCTCGGCATGTCACACCCACCATCTGTTTTAGATTCGCCAGCATGTCTTGGACAGTCTTCATGTGTCATATTTACAAGTCTTGGATAACGTAAACCAAGCTTTGCTATGTAGGCGTTATAAAATATAGGCAATTGAAATATGTTCATATATTTTTGACTAAAACATGCAGTAACATTAAACAGCTTTGCAGAACGTCACGTTACGTCACATATGACAGTTACGCAAAATCAAGAAAAACTACACATATTGCATTCTGTTGGAGCCAAAAAATATTCTTTTTTTTTATTTGTTTATTTATTTTATTTTTATTTTCAGCACGACGCCGCGGAAAGATTGCGCTAGTGTCTACAAGATCAGGGTGGATCTGCTGGATGCGCAGGGAAAATCTCTGGATGCCTATGAAAATACGCGTGCTGAGCCACAGTGGAACGGCGCGGATTGGATGCAGGTCAGTTCCACCGCGCACTGAAAAAAGTCACCACTTTGTGGTGGTGCTACTTGTGTCGTGCAGGTCAGTTCGCAAGGAAAAAAACGTCACCTCTTTGTTGTGGTCTTGCTTGTATCGTGCTGAAAACTTAAAAAAACTCACATTATTTCATGATTTTCGGCTCAGCTGTGTGATTTTCACCTGCATTTTTTGTTGTGTTTAACATTTACTGCAGGCGTTGCCCTGTCTGACTTGTGATTTCTCATCTAAGTGATGATTATAGATTATTCCAAACATCTGATCAGTTAGGTGTAGTTTTAGTTCACGTTTGGCAGGCGGATGAGACTACAGTCATTAGACTGTATTTTTTTCTCATTTTTTTCTTTCATTCTGTTTTTTTTTCTGTGGTAGTTTTCTGCGGACCAGTGTCTAGAAATGAAGTATAGAGCTCATATACTTGTTTAGCTGTAAGTAAAGTAGCTGTAAGTCCAACGAATGGAGTACATTTTTTACGCTGCATTCTGTTGCGAGAAATGAGTTCGTGGAACGGCCATTTTTTTGTGTGTGTGTTTTGTTTTTTCAGGTTATACACAAGTTTGAGAACTACCCGCCGGGTGTGCGCTCAGTGAGGTTCGTGCACGAGGGCAAAGATTCGCAGTTCTGGGCCGGGCACTACGGGCCAAAGCTCACCGGCTCGGTTGTCCGCGTTCTCGCAGACTCGTCTCAAGCGTTGCCATGGGACGTTGATACGCACGGGATGGTTCCCGTTATACCAGATGATTGATTGATTGAGTGATTCAGCTGGTTTACCACCGCACAAAATAACATGGCGGGAACGAATTGGGTACTTTACCCGGCCATTATGTGACTACTTGCAGTATCGCGGTGTGCGATGTTATGTATACTATATAAATATAATACAGTAAACTCTCGATAGGTCAAAGCGGTCAGGACCAAGCAAAATACTTTGAGTTAACCGAAATTTGTGATATCCGAAATTGGCCCTGCCGAGTGGTCATGTGATGGTTTCGCATGAAGCGTTTGTTGTTTTTACGGTATGGTGATTGTTTTATATGATAATATTCGGCTGTGACAAATATAATTTATCATATTAATACACAGCGACATTTTATTTACAGCGACCTTCTGAAATACATATACAACAGTTTGATTCCACTTTTTATCACACATATATTAACTGCGAAAGTGACAAGGGGCGCGTACTCAAAAAAGCACGATTTCGAACCAGTAAAATCTGGGTGCTGCTATAGAGCAAAGATTTGCACTTGTACTCGCCGTAACAATTGTTAACAAGCCGCGTGTTTTGTTTACACTTCTGGTTGTAGAATCACAATTATAAATTAACTCCGTAACCGCAGAAACCTTTATCAAAGAATATGTACTGCGTTGCTAGGTTACTCGATATCGTAATGTGTAGAGACAAAGCCACATTAATTCTACGCAAAGGGGTGTGTATATGCAAACAATTGAGACATGGGTTTACGTGTTATTTTGGTGAAAATATAAGGATTTTCTTGCAAAAAAAATGAGGGTCCAAAAAAGGTCCACCCCGGAACGGACCCCCCCCCCCCCCCTCCCATCGTTTCATTATTATTATTTATTGTTCACTTTCTATTGACTGCATCTCCGGCTCTTGGGTCGGGGTGTGGGTGTTTCGCTAATCTGCTGTTAACTTTGTGCGGATTGAATCTCCTTTAATTGGGTGTTTGTTTTGACAGAGAGGTTTTGATTGCATTTGAGTTCTGTAATTGTGTTGATGCTATTTGTGTGACCTCACAATCTCACAATCATTTCTTGTGTTAATGCTAATAGTCTTATGGATATTTGCGTCAGTTATGTGATTGCAAAACTAAAGACTAAAAAAAAACTTAAATCAAATTTGTCCACGGCGATGTCCGTTGTGATAGACCCTGTGCAACTGTAGCGACCTCTGTTCGAGCATTCCCATCGGATTGACGTCTTTTTCTTGTTCTTCCTCGTGTATGTATAGCCTTGGTAGCAGAGTTTTTCTCGTCCTTTCAGGTTCTTGATGAATTTCACGTTGTTAAAAATTATTCGTTAAACGAATGATTGCAATCGACCGTAATTGCAATCAAGTTGCAATTGCGCTCGCTCTTTGATCCAGATGAAACAACATCAATACATCCGTTCATCCCTTTCATCCTGATGAATGGGCATTGGCACGTATTTTCATTCGTGATGAAAAGGTGTTATATTAATAATTAATAAACACGAAATTTAAAATAACAATTTAAAATTGTATGAAAAAAATATTTCAAAAAATATATCTTAGGACATAATATATATATATAAAATAAGGGGGGGTCTGTTCCGGGGGTCTGTTCCTACCATAGAAAGGGGGTCTGTTCCGGGGGAGTCTGTTCCTACAGTCTCCAAAAAACTACTTTGAGTTAAAAAATTTGACTTAAGCGGTGAATTTGAAAGACTTACCTAAGTAAAATATATCGGGACTTTCAAATTAATTTGAGTAAACCGATTTTGACTTAAATGGAGGCTACTGTATGATATAGCTATATATATACATATATATGAAGGTGCTTAGATGTTGTGTTAACAGTGACGAACCTTTGCTAAAATTGCTGTAGAGTAAGGCGGGGCAAGAGGCCCCCCTTAAGCGCGATTTGCTATAAAATTTTATTGAGTTGAGATGTATTCCTTATCTTTTGGTTGGTATTCAACCTCAAATCCCTCTACCTTCACAATAGTGAATCAGTTATTAACACTTTTTACTTTTCATGAAAAACTGAACAAAAATTGTTTGCCCTTAGTGGGCCTTTTGCCCCATACCTGGGGCAAAAGGCCCACGGGTGCCTCCCGAAGGGTACAATGTGAATATCATCTCAAAAAATTGCTATCGCCTATCATCGGTTACACTCTGTTATGTTTTTAGAAACAGCAAGGCCACTTATTAATTTCATGATATTACCCTAAAATCTGTAACCTATAAAAACTTCTATGGCTTCCCAAAAAAATTCTGATTCTCATGAAATTGACCCCCTAAAATTAAATAATGTCTTTACTTGCAACATTGTGCCACTGTTGTGGTTTTATTTAGATTACATGTGCTTTCGTCATGTGGCGCTTCGATCAGTTTTGATTTTGAGTGAAAAAAGTAACACATTTCAAAATAACGTTGAGTTGGCCTTTAACCCCCCACGGGCGTCTTGCCCCACCTTACTCTATATGGTTAGGAGTAACTGGAAACACGATGTCACGTGTTTACAAGATGTCAAACCTCAGAGTCTTTCACAGTCTTGTAAATACCTCAGAAGGTGCATTTGTAGAAGGATGTTAGGTTCCCACATATCATTTTGCGGAGATTACATCTTAATGGCCGCTGACTGCTTACAGCGTGCTGTCCTGCATATCCTCTTTGTCTTTTGTCAGAAGTGAGCTTCTTGTGAAAGGCCGTCACTGTTTTTACACATAGTGGTGAACAAAAAAAGGGTGTAAGTGAGTTCACGGTTTCATGTGCGCATGCTCAGTAGAGGAAACTCGCAGGATTCCAGTGTGAAAAAAAAACATAAAAAAAAACAAAGAAAGAAAATGCAAGTTGGTGTTCTCTACAACGTATCGACAAGGTGTCAAACTTGACAAACTTTAGAAAGCGGGAAAATTTCTTTATGGTATTATTAAAATGGTTTCCCAAGACAGAAATAGCTCTATATCTATGTCACAGTGATTTGATGTATTTCTCGATTGACTTCTGTGTTTCTAAGCTTCTCTACGTCTGTGTTTAAACTGGAGTCCTGTTTTTTTTTTGCGTAAATCACAGTCAGAACTGTTAATCCGTTTGTTAACACACAGAGCCAAAAAAAAAAAAAACAATTCAACAATAAAAAAAAAAACAAAAAAGAAGTTTACAATGCATTCGGAAAGTAGGTGTTCTGTATTTTTGTAAATTGTTGCTTCCAAATCTTTCTTATTTGTTTTGCTTCGTTGATCACTTCCAAAGAATTAATTTACATCACTATAACCCAGTCTGACTTTTAAACCCCTTCCTCTACCGGGAGGGAGGGGTGAGGGTGTGGTGGCAACAAAAAAAATTCCATAAAAATTCCATCATCTCGTTAGAAAGAACGTATACTCTAGTCATGTTCTTATCAAAATAAACATAAAATGACACATGTGTCTTGTTTTCTTCATTGTTTGCGACAAAGAAATATCCTAGAGATGCTTCTAAACTCAATCAGAAAATTCACAATGGCCGCCATGCGCCATCTTGGATTGTACATTAATTTGATATTGTTAATTTGACTATAGGTAGCCTCATAAACGGCTGATGGACGTATCATGTAGATATTAATAGTTTCTATTCGATAACTGATCACGTATTGAACGCTACATTGGCGAGAACACCCTCATCTTGCAAAAGTTTCCCACGTGTCACCCCTTATGTACGGCCTTTAAGTATTTGGGTTTGTGACACACAACTAACAAATGGAAGTTGAGTGAGGAGTGAAAAGACAACAGACAGACAAAACGCATAATGTACATATGCATAAAAAAGGGGGAGGGGTGGGAGCAGAATTTTTTTTATTGCACATTGCGTTTCGCGGCTGCAAGAGATTGAGTAGTATTGAGTTGTGTGTTTGTGTGTGTGGGCGGGGGGGGGGGGGGGGGTTAGGGAAATGGAATATCCAAAGAGGGATTAAGCAGGGAAGTCGACATGCACATGGGGACTGAGTAGAACAAAGACTGGTGAAGTTAAATATGAGCGTCAGAGCAGCGAAACTCGGGACTGAGTACATACTCAAACAGTCCACTTAAGGGGTGTCCCCTTTCAATATGGCGGGCAGATATGAAAAAAAAAAACAAGCAGATGAACGAGTTGTAACACAATTAAAATGTCTTCTTAATTGCCCACTATAGATCCACGGACGAAGTACCTCCGGGCTCACAATGCCTATTTATTCTGGAACACTTCAGTTTAAACAAGGCCAAGTGCTATAAATTGAATTACAGAAAGTAGTATTTACTTGTTTTAGTACTTGTGCTCTGACCTAGATTTAAAGAGCCACATTAAGTGCCATTCTTGCCATGGCTTTAGTTTTACTGCATCTGCAATAAATTTAATTTTATAGATGGAAAATGCTATTCATACCGCAGGCGTTAGTAGAGATACATTTGTTTATATTCAAATCAGCCGGAAGAAAAACTACATGTTAAGTTCAATGGCAGTGGTGCAAATAGCCACTTCGCTTAAAAATCTTGCCCAGCCAAACACACACCAAGTGATCAGGGGTTCCTCAGTGTTGTTGTTTAGTATTTGTGCAGCTAAATTGCCGCCTCAGAATAACAATATCACTACATTCATCTTAGCAAAGTATCCATCCAAAATATGACAAAGTGAAAATGTTGTTAGATATTAGGATGATTGAAAGGATATGTCGTATGTCATCAGTTGACACAAAGCGAGCACATTATTGAAGATTTCTAGCAAAAATCATTTGAAAATGATTGAAAATGAAATTTGAAAATGATGTCTGATTCTGTTTTCCAAGTGTAACATTCCCCGCCACCAATACCGCTCACGGTACCCAGACTACTCGCACCTGGACAACTGGCACCTAGACAACTCGCACCTGCACCACTGGCACCTGACAACTCGCACCTGGGCAACTGGCACCTGACAACCTGCACCTGACAACACGCATCTAGACAACTCGCACCTGACAACCCGCACCTAGACAACTCGCACCTGGACAACTCCCATCTGACAACCAGCACCTGACAACTCGCACCTAGACAAATCGCACATGACAACTCGCACCTGACAACCCACACCTGACAACTCGCACCTGGACAACTGGCACCCGACTACTCGCACCTGCACAACTGGCACCCGACTACTCGCACCTCACAACTGGCACCTGACTACTCGCACCTGCACAACTCGCACCCGACTACTCGCACCTGCACAACTGGCACCCGACTACTCGCACCTGCACAACTGGCACCCGACTACTCGCACCTGCACAACTGGCACCCGACTACTCGCACCTGCACAACTGGCACCTGACAACCCGCACCTGACAACTGGCACCTAGACAACTCGCACCTGGACAACTCGCACCTGACAACTGACACCTAGACAACTCGCACCTGGACAACTGGCACCCGAATACTCGCACCTGGACAACTGACACCCGACTACTCGCACCTGGACAACTGACACCCGACTACTCGCACCTGGACAACTGGCACCCGACTTCTCGCACCTGGACAACTGACACCCGACTACTCGCACCTGGACAACTGACACCCGACTACTCGCACCTGGACAACTGGCACCCGACTTCTCGCACCTGCACAACTGGCACCCGACTACTCGCACCTGCACAACTGGCACCCGACTACTCGCACCTGACAACTGGCACCCGACTATTCGCACCTGCACAACTGGCACCCGACTACTCGCACCTGACAACTGGCACCCGACTACTCGCACCTGACAACTGGCACCCGACTACTCGCACCTGGACAATTGGCACCTGACTACTCGCACCTGGACAACTGGCACCCGACTACTCGCAGCTGGACAACTGGCACCTGACTACTCGCACTTGAACAACTTGCCCTTAGCCAAAAACTGATCGACTCGCACCTGCATTTATTTGCACCTAACATTCACTTTTTCATTTTTGTAAATTAAAAAATAATAATTAAAGAAACGTTTTATAAATTAAAAAAAATAGTGTGAAATGTGTCAGGAAATACTCCGAAGATGATTATTCTGTAATGAATTACTCCGTGAGGAGAATATGTTGAGATACTCCGGAGTTATGCGAAACTACATATTTAACGCGAATCCACATCTTAATCGTACACGGCAAAGATTATTGGGGTGGATTCAAATTCTAATTGAATGAGATGACAGAATGTAGGTGTTGCGCGAATCTATATGTTTATCCCACTTATCTATTCAATTAAATTCAAATTAAATTCAGGGCAAAAGTTTCCAATGGGGTGAATCTACACCCCTACGGGTAAGTATAGTGGTGCGCTTTAACCGATACATTATCAGTTTCAACTTCATGATGGAGTTTATGCCTAGTCAACTTGGTAAGCCTAAATTATGCTGGAATATGTTTATCTACAGCAAACAAAAAGCGGAGAAATCTACTGGAGATGCGAGAGAAGAGCTACCAGATGCAAAGCATTTGTAAAAACCACAAAATGACTTTTTGCAGCCTCAACTGATAAATGATCATAACCACGACGCCTGTCAGAGCGAAGTAATTAAATTTTATTTTGCTCATTATTTTAGTATTGTTTTAATTGATTTAAAAGAGGAAAACATACGGTCCGATTTATTGGTTGTTGAGAAACTCTGTGTTATTTCTTTGCTGTTTAAATTAACTTAAAAGAGGACCAATTATGGCTGTCATTTACTTGATTTTTAGATAATTTTATCACAAATCAAAAATGCCTAAACAGTATAACATACTTTGCTTTAGGGGGGGGGGGTTGGGTGCAGACTAAAATGGCCCTGAGGACCCTTGCCAAACACCCAGGGGTAACCAGCGACTATGATCCCAAGTGCTAGGGCCGATTTACCAGACGATGCCCGACTTCTGATAGGCCGCGAGGAACACCTGAAGAAAGCCATTCGGCGTCAGAGGCGGAATCATGCACCAGCAGTGCTTGTCTCCTTAGAGGAACTGCCGCCGTATTCACGAAAGTTAACTCTTTGGTTTAACTGATTGGGTTAAACCAGTGGGTTAAACCAAAAAAATTGGATTAACTAAACCAATGGTTTAAACCATATTCACAAAAGAAGTTAAACCGTGGTTTAACTAAACCAATGGTTTAACTTTTGGTTTAAGTTAAACCGCAGTTAACCCTAATACGTCATCATTATTGGGGGAGAATACAGGGAATTTCCGGGGATTTTCCAAGAGACTGGCACTCACTGGAAAGGGAATAAATAATTGTGTTTTGTTTATTTTCAATTCGAAAAACCTTTTAAGATTGGGTTGCCTAGTCTTGGACCGGGGGTGGTGCAAGTAGACAATATTATGACTTCGCAGAATAACATATTTGCAAAAAAACATGCGAAATGACCCCTAGTGAACGTCTAAATGACGTACGTAAATTGAAGTTGTTTCGTAGCAAACTGTCGTCATAATCGCATAAGAGATTTTTAAAGCGAAATGAATGCAATCACTGACTAATTAATGAAAAAAAAGCAAAAGCAAAAAAAAAAAAAAAAAAAAGGTGATTTTGCAGCAAACTATCATCGTACCGTTGCTTGAATGTAATTGGATACTCAGCATTGCATAACGATTGAAACCCGGCGGGGGATAGGGGCTGAGAGAGAGGGAGAGAGAAAAATTAAGAGAGGGGATATACCAATAGTAGTACCCGAAGTTTTAAAGTCAATTTTTTTAATCTAGAAGTGGGGGCATTACAACCCATAAACGCCCCCTCCCTCTTCCTTGGATCTGCCACTGGTAAATATAGTGTGTTTTTCATATATAATACGGGCCTGTGCCTCCCCTCCCCTGCAAAATCCTGTACTCGTCAATGCTTTCTCCACGATTTAGTCTGCAAAATTGGTATTTGGGATTACCAGTCAATTTCAAACACAGTTGTACTTCATTCCCCATCCCCCTCCTAGAGAGGAAACAGGAGGATGAACACAAATGAAATGACTCAGACCTTTTTCGGGAGCTTAATCCTGGTTTAACCCACCTCACAAGCAGGGTTAACTTTTTGGTTTAAACCACTGGTTTAAACCATAGTTAACTTTCGTGAATATGACACAAGTTAACCCAATGATTTAAACTTGGTTTAAACCGCGAAGTTAACTTTTTGGATTAAATTATGGGTTAACCCATTGGTTTAACTTTTGTGAATACGGCGGCTGGTCATCGAGGGGGGGCGTGGTGCGAAACAGTCGGTGAATATCCTCGACAGTTTCTCTTCTGTGACAGCGGTCAAGATGCAAACAGCCGAATTTTGATATTTGGTGCGGAACCCGCCCTGAGGTTCATATGGCATCCGCTGATACCTGGTTCATTGACGGCAATTTTTCTATGGACCCTCCGAGTTTCAAAAAAAACAGTATGTCGTTCGCGTACCTTATGGAAACACAACGGTTTGTACATGTTAGGGACTTACCCAAGGAAAGTCCCATGCGACTTACGAGGAATTCTTCCAGGCAAATGTCGATCACTGTGAAAGTTGCCATTTGCCGTTGGAGGCGGTGATGATAGTTTGTGGCTGTGAACTTTCGGTCATTCGTACGCTTGAAACGGTTATCGATCCGGAACCTGATATTTGTGCGTGTTTCTACCACCTTTCACAAGCGGTTTGGCGAAGGATTCAAGAACTTTGACTCACTGAACGCTACAAAACAGACGAAGAGTTCAAGCAGTTATGCACGCAGATCGTCTCCTTAGCCTTCTTGCCACTGGAGGAAACTCAGAAAGTTTAAGCTTCTCTTGATGAGATAATGCAGACGATGCACTTGCTGGCCTATTTTGTCACACCTACATAGAAGGTACCTATCGCTGGCGTCGCAGTGCGCAACGAAACATCATCAACATGAGAAGAGTTCAGACCAGTTTTCCCCAGAAAGTGTGGAACATTCATCAGACAACCTTGAACGATTAGTTAAGAACGAACAACATGTCTGGAATAATCGGTTTTTCCACCTTTTCGGCTACAAGCACCCCTCGATCTGGGCGATTAGTAGTAGGGAAATGGGCGTTCTGGAACAGGAAGTGACGTCAAAATGACGTCATAGGGTGTTCCAGAACACCCATGAGAGTTCTGGAACAGATGGTTTAGAACACCCATGAGAGTTCTGGAACAGGTAATTGATAGAGCGCGCGCCCGTGTCAATGACGTCATCATGACGTCATCATGACATCATCATCATGACGTTATCATGACGTCATCATGACGTTATCATGGCATCATAATGACGTTATGACGTCATGACATCATACTAAGACAGTCCTAAGCAGCATAGCCCTAAGTCACCTGTCAATCATCACGACGTCATTAGTCACGTGACCTGTCAATCATCGGTCATATGATCCTAACCCTAACAAGACTTCCAGACCACTTTTTGACGTCATAATGACGTCAGACCCCTAGGAGACGTCCTTTTTACCATCTGTCTATCATGAGGAAACGAGAGTTCCACGCCACTTTTTTCTAGAACATTCTGTTGGTCCAGAACCCCCATGGGTGTTCCACGCCACTTGTGACGTCATACTGACGTCAGAGCCCTAGGAGACGTCCCTTCTACCATCCGTCTATCATACCCTATGGTTTAGGGTTAGGCTGCCCATACCCGGGCTCAAACCACCAACCTTCCGAGCATGGGTCCAACCAGGAGTCCCACACTCTAACAACTGAACTATTCCGGACTGAACCAGAATGTTTTGTGAAAACATGCCATATAAGGCTATAATACACAATGCACGATAAATTTCAGAGTGCACTCGTTCAGAGCGTGGGGAAACCGATCGATAAATTTCAGAGTGCACTCGTTCAGAGCGTCGGGAAATCGATCGATAAATTTCAGAGTGCACTCGTTCAGAGCGTGGGGGAAACCGATCGATAAATTTCAGAGTGCACTCGTTCAGAGCGTGGGAACGATCAATAATTTGAGAAGGAATGGGATTTTCCCTACGTTAAGTCCAATGTTATGTTTTATGTTATAGTAGTTGGGAAATGGTGCAAACTTTAGCAAATGTAGTTTTTGACAACATATGATATATAAAATAAGTTTTAGCATTTTACCATGCTACTTATTCAAATATTCTAAAGTTATAGTGGTGCAGAAATGGTGGTTCTAGACCAACTTTAACAAATTTAGTTTTTCACGTTTCAAACAATTCTACCACTTGGTTGGTTGGTTGATTGTTGGAAAAATGGGAATTGAAAATGTGGATAGTTATGTAGGAAAACTGCGCCCATTCAAATATGTGTTCGAATGGCAAGCCCATTTAAAAGACGTGTTCGAATGGCAAGCCCATTCAAAACACGTGTTCGAATAATTTTTGGAGGATATTACGTCGTGGTATTGTTTAACAAATTGTTCAACATGTTCAACATGTTCAACAAGTTGTTCAACATGTTCAACATGTTCAACATGTTCTACATGTTCAACAAGTTCAGCATGTTCAACATGTTCAACAAGTTCAACATGTTCAACATGTTCAACAAGTTGTTCAACATGTTGAACATGTTGTTGTTCAACAAGTTGTTGTATATAAAGCTATGTTTAAAGACTTTCTCATCATTTGAATAGTGTAGGTTGAACCGAAAGGATGTATAAATGCAACATTTGTTCAAAATCTTACAATTGGCCACAAAGTCTTAAAAAACACTTAAAGGTTGCTCACACGTCAGAAGTGGATGAAGAATCGAATATGGAAAACCCTGTAGAACTACCTTTCACGGAAACTTTAGATGAGTCTTCTATGGAAAGTCAAAGCGTTAACATGGCTGAAAAGAATGCACATGCTTGTACAGAATGTGTGTATTATACAACAGCGAAGAAGCTTTGCTCAAACATATGGAGCAGTGTGGTGAGGATGCCGATGACAGGAGTTCTGAAAGTGAGTCAGAAACAGACTCTGAAAGTGAGTCAGAAATACACTCTGTTTGGTATGATATGGTTCAAGAAGTCTACGATGACTATAATGACAAATTTCAAGAAAAGGTTTCTGAATATGAAGAACAAGGACTTGAAGATGCGCGTGAAATAGCAAGCTATGACCTTCGACCC
Source organism: Protula sp. h YS-2021 (assembly GCA_949752745.1). NCBI lineage: Eukaryota > Metazoa > Annelida > Polychaeta > Sabellida > Serpulidae > Protula > Protula sp. h YS-2021. Next base: position 21,663,027 of record OX457033.1, read on the forward strand.
ATTTATAAACATGGACTTAAACAACTGTTTATGATACTATTCAAATATACCCAGCGTCTAGAAGAAAGTCAACATTATCAAAAGATTTTAAAGGACTTTAATTACTTTGTGGATGAAAAACATTACAAGTATTCAAAGGCGCTAAAGGCGGCTATAAGAAAAAACAATGCATTCTTTGAAGAGCTACTAGATAAGGAAGAGGAGTATGACAGCAGTGATGAAGAAAGTGACATGGAGAGTGAACAGAGTGAAGCAGATGAAGAAAAATAGACTTATTTGACTAAACTTTATGATAAAGACTTTATAAATGTTGTAATATTTTATTCGCTTAAGCGTTGTGTATTAATATATGTCTTGCTTTGCAACATATAAAGTCGCAAGGTTCCTGACGCGGTTTTAATTGACCCGTAAACCATATATCATATCATATATTAGGTATTATAGTTAATTTTGTATTATTATGTATTATATTCAAGAATTGTAATATTATGTATTATATTCAAGTATTGTATGAGAAAAATAAAAAGTTGAAAAGCATCATATGTGTTTTTATTGAATATCACAAATATGTACAATTATGATACAAACAAAACTATTTCAAATACATATTATGTTAATACATGTGTAGATTCACAAAAACTTAACATTTTATAACAACTGACTTCACATGAAGATAGATCATGTTAATTTCATAGCCTACATATGAAGACAATTTGATTTGAACTACATATCAAATGTATATGTCCATATGAGTCAAAGCTAAGTTCTTGTCAAGCTTCAAAACCTTCCCTCCAATCTTCTACACTGAGGGTGATGTGGATAGTTATGTAGGAAAACTGCGCCCATTCAAATATGTGTTCGAATGGCAAGCCCATTTAAAAGACGTGTTCGAATGGCAAGCCCATTCAAAACACGTGTTCGAATAATTTTTGGAGGATATTACGTCGTGGTATTGTTTAACAAATTGTTCAACATGTTCAACATGTTCAACAAGTTGTTCAACATGTTCAACATGTTCAACATGTTCAACAAGTTCAACATGTTCAACATGTTCAACATGTTCAACATGTTCAACATGTTCAACATGTTCAACATGTTCAACAAGTTGTTCAACATGTTGAACATGTTGTTGTTCAACAAGTTGTTGTATATAAAGCTATGTTTAAAGACTTTCTCATCATTTGAATAGTGTAGGTTGAACCGAAAGGATGTATAAATGCAACATTTGTTCAAAATCTTACAATTGGCCACAAAGGCAAACGTGGTAAAGTTATTTCTAAACATATTAAGTCAACTCACTATAAAGTATAAAAGGCAGCCACCCTCAGACCTAACACACATTCTGTATCAAGATACTGAAGTGTGAACATGTCTGCAGTGAGCGAGCAACAACTACCATCTATGACAATGCCTGTAGAAAAGTCTGAGACAATGCCTGCAGAAAATTTTATGGTAAAGCCTGAGACAATACCTACAGCAAAGTCTAAAGCAATGCCCATGGTAAAGTCTAAGGCGAAGTCATGTCAGCAGCGTCAAAAGCGACCACATCCTAGAAAGATAAAAAGAGATGAGTTACCAGCTATGACGCCGCCGTGTAAAAAGCGAAAAATTAAGACAGAGCCTAAAATGAAGCGAGAAGCAGAGTGTAAAGCTGCTACCACGATGAAGAAGATGAGTGTAGACGATTTACCGGTTATGATACCTATTAATGGAGAAATATATATTAAATTGGCGAAATATCAACAGAAAGTGATGGTTAACATTCGTGAATATATTACGGATCATACATCTGGGAGGTTAAATCCTACCAAGAAGGGAATTTTGTTGTCATTGAACGATTGGCACATGCTGAAGAAGCAAATGACGTCAGTGGATCTCATGCTTCAGCAAATGGATTTGTATAAATGCAGTGACTGTCAGAAGATCGTTGAGTAGACAGCGAGATGACTGTATACATTTTAACTGCATGACGAGCTTAGTGAATGCTATGATTTCATCACCCTCAGTGTAGAAGATTGGAGGGAAGGTTTTGAAGCTTGACAAGAACTTAGCTTTGACTCATATGGACATATACATTTGATATGTAGTTCAAATCAAATTGTCTTCATATGTAGGCTATGAAATTAACATGATCTATCTTCATGTGAAGTCAGTTGTTATAAAATGTTAAGTTTTTGTGAATCTACACATGTATTAACATAATATGTATTTGAAATAGTTTTGTTTGTATCATAATTGTACATATTTGTGATATTCAATAAAAACACATATGATGCTTTTCAACTTTTTATTTTTCTCATACAATACTTGAATATAATACATAATATTACAATTCTTGAATATAATACATAATAATACAAAATTAACTATAATACCTAATATATGATATGATATATGGTTTACGGGTCAATTAAAACCGCGTCAGGAACCTTGCGACTTTATATGTTGCAAAGCAAGACATATATTAATACACAACGCTTAAGCGAATAAAATATTACAACATTTATAAAGTCTTTATCATAAAGTTTAGTCAAATAAGTCTATTTTTCTTCATCTGCTTCACTCTGTTCACTCTCCATGTCACTTTCTTCATCACTGCTGTCATACTCCTCTTCCTTATCTAGTAGCTCTTCAAAGAATGCATTGTTTTTTCTTATAGCCGCCTTTAGCGCCTTTGAATACTTGTAATGTTTTTCATCCACAAAGTAATTAAAGTCCTTTAAAATCTTTTGATAATGTTGACTTTCTTCTAGACGCTGGGTATATTTGAATAGTATCATAAACAGTTGTTTAAGTCCATGTTTATAAATGGGTCGAAGGTCATAGCTTGCTATTTCACGCGCATCTTCAAGTCCTTGTTCTTCATATTCAGACGTCAAAAAGTGGTCTGGAAGTCTTGTTAGGGTTAGGATCATATGACCGATGATTGACAGGTCACGTGACTAATGACGTCGTGATGATTGACAGGTGACTTAGGGCTATGCTGCTTAGGACTGTCTTAGTATGATGTCATGACGTCATAACGTCATTCTGATGTCATGATAACGTCATGATGACGTCATGATAACGTCATGATGATGATGTCATGATGACGTCATGATGACGTCATTGACACGGGCGCGCGCTCTATCAATTACCTGTTCCAGAACTCTCATGGGTGTTCTAAACCATCTGTTCCAGAACTCTCATGGGTGTTCTGGAACACCCTATGGCGTCATTTTGACGTCACTTCCTGTTCCAGAACGCCCATTTCCCTACTACTGCGATTACCACTGCACTCAAGCGAGAGGAATCTACAGTCGCCACTCTTATCGAGCAAGACGCCCTGGAAGACCCACCACGGAAGAGAGTTCGTCGCGAATACACGCAATTGCAACAGCGACTTAAACGACTGTGCGGACCGCGCAGCTGGCCGAAAGTCCATCGCGCAGTTCCTCCCCAGCATATGCACACTATTAAATTGCGTGCAGTGAACAATGAAAATCAAGAGGGGAAACGAGTGACAGTGATATTGATAGGTCAAGTGGGAACATTGCGCGATGCTGTGAATGATTGGTTTAATGTGTAACTAGTATTAACATGAATAAATAACAAAGGTTTGCAGTGTAGATAGAAGAATAACAGTGATTGCAATTAAAAGACGAGAATCCCCTTGAAACGAAGAAAGTGCTGTAAGGCTAGCTGCAAAACAAATTATGGTGTGGCTATTAGGTAATTTGCAGTGGCAGCAATAAAGATTGTAAATAATTTTAAAATATTTTTTGTCTTAAATATATTTGTGATTCCACTGTGCCACCCACCCCCCTCTCCCCCTTGATATTTTTAGAATAAATATTCCAGATGCGAGTTGTCCACCTTTTCACTTAAATAGGCCGAATTGTCCATATGCGAGTTGTCGCGGATTGCCACTCACATATGATGTGGGTTTCTGCTGATTTTTCTTCTCATTTGTGAAAAAAACAAGAGTGTATTTAAATTTCTATTTCTTCTTCTTTTTCTTCTTCTTCTTCTTCTTCTTCTTCTTCTTCTTCTCTCTCTCTCTCTCTCTCTCTCTCTCTCTCTCTCTCTCTGTCTCTCTCTGTCTCTATCTCTCTCTGTCTATTTATCTCTCTCTCTTTGCCTCCCTGTGTTTCTCTCTTCATCCTCTCTCTCCCTCTCTCTCTCTCTCTCTCTCTCTCTCTCTCTCTCTCTCTCTCTCTCTCTCTCTCTCTCTCTCTCTCTCTCTCTCTCTCTGTTTCTCTCTTTCCATTCCATTTAAACATCTCTGGATATAATGTACTACAAGTTCTTCATTTTGAGTATTTGAACATTTGTAGAGCGCATTGCTTGTCATAATGAATATGTGCAACAATAAACACGAACATCAGAACAAACACGGCCTTGTCTTTGAAAAGGCTCATCATATTAAACAGTACTTTTACAGGTTAACGTTATTTTGTGAAGAGTTTACCTAAACAGTAATATATATTACTTATTTTACAGTCGAAGTAAATTAGAGCTAATCTTTTTACATTGAGTCCACATCTACTATGCAACTGTTTTTTAAGATTTGCTGAAAAAAGTGGTTATGACATTTTCTTGGCCGAACCCGGAAAAATGAACAGCCGCTGTCTGCATGGGAGAGGGTCAGAATAACAGGGGGTACGGGGAGTGGGAGGGACTCTCGATTACAGGACAGGCGGGGTCCCCGCGGAGTGCCAATTTTGTTTAAAGAAGGGGGAGGGGGTATTTCAGTTTCGGTACTCCACATTTCCCACAAAGAAGAGATGTTCTTTCGGGACTTCCCTCCGCTTTTGATTAAAAAAGGGGTGTTAGTTTAAATTTAGCACTCCGTGTGAAAAGGCATGAACACACATGGTAACCAGTTTGTGTGTGAGTCTCCCCCCTCTCTTGCCCACCCAACCTCTCCCGGTGCTTTGCTTCAATTTACATTCTCACCCTGTACAAAATTCACGACTGGACGTGATCTCCTCCAGACAAACTTCACTTTTAGTTCTCATCCTTGGAAGCAGTTGAAACGGAAGAAAACAAATATGCAAAAGACATTGATAATGCTGGCGCTAATAGGACTGACCGCAAGATGTCATGCACAAGATGAGGACTTTCTTTACGACACTTTTGATGACGGATTTCTCTGGGGCAGCGCCACCTCGGCCTATCAGATAGAAGGAGGATGGGATGCCGATGGTGAGTGAGACACACTTTTTGTTTGCAACTTCTTGGGGTAATTGGGTCATTGGGGGTGTTTAGAAGAACGTTTCTTGGGGGGGGGGGAACTATTTTTAAATAGAAGAACGATTGTTTCCTCTCAAAGTAACGTACATCAAACCTCTTAAAAGGAACTGCTTTAGGAGCCAAAAATGTGGTAAGAAAAGAGACTCATTGACTGGAAGTCTCGTGACTAAACGTTTAAATATAAGAACAGATAAACGTTTGTCCTGCATTACAATGGGTTTATAAACCAAAGTTTTATTCTATATTTATTCATAAAGAGTGTCATTATCTTAAGTTGATAATTTAAACGGTTTATACTGATATCTTAATAATTATTATAATAAACATTTAACTAAACTGTTGTCAGTTTATTATTGTTAGTAGTAATAGTAGCAGCAGTAGTAATTACTGCTACTACTACTACTACTACTACTACTACTACAACCACTGCTACTGTAGGAAAGGGAAGGAGCATTTGGGATGACTGGACTCAGGCAGGCGGCAGAGTAGCCAATAACGACACAGGGAATGTGGCATGCAACAGCCACGAGCTGTACAACAGAGACGTGCAGCTGCTCGCCGACATGGGGGTGAGTGCTCTTCCTAGGCCGGAAGTAGCTCCGTCAGTCCGGGTATGGGGGGTAAGTAAGTGCTGTTCCTGGACCGGAAATAGCTCGGTCAGTCCGGATATGGGGGTAAGTAAGTGCCCTTCCTGGGCCGGAAGTAGCTCAGTCAGTCCGGGTATGAGGGTAAGTAAGTGCTCTTCCTGGGCCGGAAGTAGCTGGGTCAGTCCGGGTATGAGGGTAAGTAAGTGCTCTTCCTGGACCGGAAGTAGCTCGGTCAGTCCGGGTATGAGGGTAAGTAAGTGCTCTTCCTGGGCCGGAAGTAGGTCCGTCAGTCAGTCCGGGTATGGGGGGGGGGGGTAAGTAAGTGCTCTTCCTGGACCGGAAGTTGCTCGATCATGTCGCTTTTAAGGCTTTTTGAGAATTCCTCTTTGGTGGAGCAGGTTTGATGAAGTCAAAGACCCTTAAGTAAATACAAGCTCTTTGGTGGAGTGAGCAAAAAAATATGACGGGCAGCTCAATATGAAAGACAATTTTGTGGAGTGGGGAGGGGGAAGGGGAAGTGGAAGGCAATTTTTGATGTTTGTCTTAATTTTCATTTTGATTATTAGTAAAACTTTTAATTAAAATTGAACAATAGCTGTTAACTGGTGTGTCATGTCTGGCTTTATGATGGGAGTTCCGGAGGTGCAAGTAGTGTCTTCTTTCTAGGTCAACTATTCCTTTTTTTTGTTTGCGACAGGTTGATTTCTACAGATTTTCCATTTCTTGGGCGCGTATTTTGCCGGATGGAGAAGGGCTTGAAAACGAGGCAGGAATACAGTACTACAACAATTTGATTGACGCGTTGCTATGCAAAGGCATTGAGCCCATGGCAACGCTCTATCACTGGGATCTCCCCAAGGCTCTGCAGGACACGTAAGGCCCCGTTCCTTCACTTCCGGTGGATCTTTCTTGCATAAGAGGAAGGACACCCAGCGATATGCTAAACTTAGGTTATGTAGAAAGTAATAGTTTTAAACGCATGGGTTCTTATTCCGTTCACCTGTGAGTAATTTTAGACAAAAATCTTCGTTTTTTTTCTCTTGCCAACCGAAAAAAAACTAGGATATATATATATATATATATATATATATATATATATATACATATACATATATATATATATATATATATATATATATATATATATATATATATATATATATATATATATATATATATATATAAATATCCTAGTTTTTTAGTTCCTCGTCACGTTAACTAATTGGTGGTCTGTTCCTTAAACTGCTGGATCTTTTGTTTTGTGCGGAGTCTGACACAGTGAGAGTGTAACAGTTTCAGAAGTACCGTAATCTGTTTTGCGGGTTTGTTAGCTAGATAACAGAAAGACCGGATGCTACTTCAATTCCACACTGCCAATTGCTTGTGCCATCAGGCTGAGATGTGACAAAGCAGCAGATAGTTGGGTGCCCCTTCATAAATGAACTATTTTTTCTTTTTGCCTCTACATTTGAACATTAGAACACGCGACAGTGATCTATTTGTGTATCTGATCTGAACAGTGTTATGCTGGATAAAATTTTCTCTTCCACGTTTTATTGCAGATACGGCGGATGGGAGAATGATGCTTTGGTCTCGTTATTCACAGCGTACGCGGATGTCTGTTTCAGAAGCTTTGGAGATCGCGTAATGTTCAATCACATTCATTTTTTCCGAGTTCTCGATCAAAGTGGAGTGAATTTCACAACGGAGTGTACAAATTCTAAGACTTTCATTAATAAATAGTTGCCACATATTAGAGGTGTTCAATTGTTCAATAACAGTGTTAATTGTTCTCTAAAATGTAAACCAATAAAACAGCAGAGAAACAGACATATATATATATAGCTTGAGGTCTGCACACAGGTGAAATGGTGGCTGACCTTTAATGAGCCATGGGTTGTCACAACGCTGGGGTACGACGGTGGGGTGTTCGCCCCGGGGGTGAACAAGCCCGGGCGGGGGGCGTACAACGCGGCACACACCATCATCAAGTCTCACGCCGAGGCCTGGCATCTCTATAACGACAACTATAGGGCTAGCCAAAACGGTAAAGTGCCTCCCTCGCCCCTCTGATACCCCCAACCCCCCAACCAACTCCCCCCCCCCCCCCGGGCTCTCCTACACGCTGATCCCTGTCATCTCTAAAAAGACGATAACCACAGAGCAGGTCAACATGGCAAAGTCCTTCCTGCCTCTCGATCCCGCCCCTCTCATTTACCCCTCCCCCCCCCCCGCCCATCTCCTACAAGCCGAGATCTGGCATCTCTGCAACGATAACTATATAGCTAGCCAACACGGTAAAGCCCTCCTTTCCCTCTCCAGCTACCCCAACCCCAGCCCACCCCGCACAACCGGAGCCCTTATTTTGAGTCCTAGACATCGCTCAATGTATAATATCGACAGTAAAACATTTTTTACAATTCAAAGGGTATTGTCCAAGCTTAAAATTTGAACCGTGTCTTTTTTTTTGGGGGGGGGGGGGAATCTTTTTATTTTATTTTATTTATTTAATTTTTTGCTGCAATGCCGCCTTTTTTCTTATCCAGGGCAAATCTCAATCACCTTGGATTCTGATTGGAAAGAACCGGCTGACGATACACCTGAGAACAAGGATGCTGCCGAGAGAGCAATGGCCTTCAAACTGGGCTGGTACGCCCATCCAATCTTCGTGAATGGCGATTATCCACAGGTAGTATTTGGTGGATATTGTAGGATGGGAAGAAGGGCTGAAGGCACGAGGGGGGGGGGGGGAGGAGATTCTTGTTCTGTCCAATCAGTGGCATGAATTCTCTTCTCATCTCTCCACCCTTTCCCTCTGCATAAAAAGTAACAATAAATCCACAGAGGGTCTGAATATATCTTGGATTTCTTTCCGATTATTTAGGTCACTGTCATGTTTTTTTTATTATTGGGTAACCCATTAGTCGGAGGATTTTTAAGTGCTCGCATTTACTGCTCTTCAAATGTGTAATAACTGTCCCTTTTATGATGCTGATTTTTATCTGTAGCCAAAGTGAAGATTGTGTGTCACGCATTTATTTATTTTGAACTGAACTGACGCTGTTTTTTTGTCATCTATTCACGAATTTACGAGATGCTCTCATTTTCAGATCTTCTCTTTCACAGCAATAGGTTACGAGGTTAATGGCTCAGGCATTGAAAAGTTTGAGGAAGGGGGACTACGTCTTATTTTTTCTCGATTTATATTTGGGTAGTTGACGCGTGAGCTAAAGCAAATATAGAATGTTTTCTTAAAGTTAAGTATGAACAAACTAAACTCAAAATATAACTATCAGATAATATAAACACAAAATTATAATTAGACAACATGGATTTCTCACCAAAAATTACTGGTTCCTTGTCCTTCAGAATAAAAGTATTGCGAGAAGTTTTTTTTTTTGTCAAAGAATGGTGTCATTTATTTTTATTGCATGAAGCTAATGAAAGAACAAGTTGAGATGAAGAGCAACGAACAGGGGGAGGCAGAATCTCGTCTGCCAAGTTTCACGAGCAGTGAAATGGCGCGTATCCAAGGTAACGTTCGTAGCGCAATTGGCGCGCAATTTGCAAAATGGAGCGTATCGACGGTAACGTTAGAGATTCTGCCTTGTGGCTCTGCCTCTGGCGCGCATTTTGCGAAATGGAGCGTATCCAAGGTGACACTATTGGCGCGTACATGGTTCTTCCTTTGGCGTGCATTCGACCTATGGCGAGCATTTCGCGAAATAGCATTACTGGCACATGCTCATATCCACGCTGAGTTTTTTTTTTTGCGCACGTTTTTTTTTCCCCAATTTTTGACGGGCATTCCCTTCAGAATACCTTACGCGTTTTCACTTCAAGGTTTAAAGCATGTCGCATTCGAAGTTCGGTTTTCAAGAATTCAAAAATAGTGACGGATAAAGTGTCACTTCCGGTTAAGTGCTATGTTTAAAAGAAACCCGCAACGAGTTGCAATTATGCAGAAATATATTGTTCAGTGTAGGGTCTAGGATCTAACTACGGGGTTGATCATATCTGTGAATTGTCACGTTCACAGGTACAGTCTTCGATTACTGCTATTAAAACACGACAATTCATATTCGCTTCTTTAATAAACAAGTGATATTCTTTTGACTTCCGGTGGGAGCTGCTATTACTGGATATCTCTATGTATGTTTGGCATTTTGTTCTAAACCTGTTGTAGACATTGGGGTGTATTGTTGTAGGCACGTGGGACTATTTTGGCTTGAATCACTACACCACCCAGTACGTGCAGCACGCACCAAATAACTTCTCAGAGACAAATTACTGGTCCGACCAAGACACGAACGAATGGCAGGACGAAAGCTGGCCCAGGTATATCCCCCTCCCCCTTTTATGTTAAAATTGTTGCTACTCGGTAATAACGAGTGGGATATGGCGGGAGCCAATGACCACGTTCCAAGATGGTGTGTCCTTTTCTTTGGTCAGTAGAAATTATATATATATATATATATATATATATATATATATATATATATATATATATATATATATATATATATATATATATGTGTGTGTGTGTGTGTGTGTGTGTGTGTGTGTGTGTGTGTGTGTGTGTGTGTGTGTGTATGTTCTTTATGGTTCAGACCCTTTGGTTCGCTGTTCCGGGTATTTTGTTATATTTGGCCAACACAACATCCTTAAGAAATAACAACTAAAGTATTATATTATGTATCAACGTTTCTCATACCAATTATACAGTGCATATATATATATACCCGAACACTCGCGTAACGTCTAAAATACATCTATACTAGATCGGCAATATCGGCAACTTCGTCGGCCGATGTATCGGTTGCACATAGGATTAACTATGGCCCGACGCATAATAGATATAGCGGCTTCGTACATCGGATATACATCGGGCCGATATATCTTTAATACGTCGGGCCACCGTCGGAAATATCCCTACAAATTCTTCGACGTCGGATACCAACCGTCGGCTATACGTCGGTTATACGTTTATATTCCGATGCATTTCCGACGAACTTCCGATGATTTTTATACGTAAAAAATATTTTTTACTTCGTAAAAGCTCGCTTATCTCCACTTTTATACGGGTTTTCTCGCAAAACTCTAAGAATCACGCACTCAGGAACTGAAATTTTCTACTAGTGACTCGAATAGTCCCGTCGTTGGTCCCAGCCAATCAGCATCCTTGGTCACTGTAACCAAGCCTCATTCTCGTATTGCGTGCGGTTACCAACCACACGCGTTTTCTAGACTGGGAAAATTTCTGGTTTTCCTACCGTCAGTTTAAGGTAATTTTCTCCAAATAATACGTTTTTAGTTGCCTTATACAGTCTTTTTTGGTTGTTTAGAGGCGAAGGCTTGTTAGCTTACGTATTCGGGAGATTTTTGCCTTCGTACGCTTCTGCTAGTTTTCTGAGTTTGCATCACGGGGGTTTCGAATGTTTTTCCCCGAGAAGTGTTACTCGTAGTCTCCACGTTTACTAGTACGAGCGTACACCCTTGACCCTTAGGGAGCGCAGGTCATTTCAGTTGCTGAGTACTGTTCTGTTCCTGAGCTACTTCAACGCCTGGTTCCTAGCCAGTCCGGGCTGCGTAGTGCATGCTTCCTAGCAGGCTTCCAGCTTCTCCAGTTCAGTGTGGAGTTGCTTGGAACCGCCTAGCGCAGAGGGGCTAGTGTCCAGCCTCTGGGTCACCCCCCCCCCCTTGCTCTACAGAACTTCTGTTCTTCGCTCTGCCCAGGACGTTTTGCGTTCTAGGCTTAGCGGCTACGGAGTACCATCTCGGTGCTCGGTTCTGAGCAAGGGGCTGGTTACCAAGTTCCATCTCGGTGCTTGGTAACTCCCAGGTACCTACGGCTTACCGAGCGTCTAGGCTCGGTAATCCTAGGTCAAGTCACCAGGACCGAAGCGCCTTCTGGGTCCTTGGCTCCTGGTACTTGTTCGACCTGGGTACTCGGTAGCTGCGCACTGCGTCACCCCTGCGTACCTACGCACTCGGCACGCCTAGGTATTAGCTTGAGGTTACAGAGCTTGGTTCAGTTCAGTCCTCGGCTCTGGAAAGAGTGTTTTTCTTTTGAGATTGTTACTTACTCTCGTTTATTTGCTTTTCCAGACATGACGGAGGCCAGTCTGTACCACAGCACGTCACACATCTCCTGCGTCCACCCGGCGTCGGCTGCCAATCCTCACTCGCTCTGCGACCGGTGCAGGAGAGACAGGGACATTCCGCTGTGTGATGCTCTACACACCTGCAAGGAGTGCGCACACCTTTCCCCCCAGGACTGGGACGCTCTGGAGAAGGTGCGCGCCAAGAATATTAAGCGTAGGGTGCGTCGGAAGGTTCAGTCTTTATCCCTGGACATACCGAGAGCCGGTTCAGTGGTGGCTGGTCCGGTGTCTTCACCAGTGCGAGCGGATAGAGATGTGGAGTCGGATTTCGACTTGCCTCGTAAGAAGAAGAAACTCAAATCTTCAACCTCGAGATTGGTGTCCGAGCTGGGCTCACCAGGGACAAGCGCGATCACCGCACTGGATAAGACTTGGCCATTTGCACTCAGAGGGAGGGGTAGACTGGTTTCGGAAGAACCTCCCCTCGTGTCGCCCCCGTCTGGGCCCGCCGTGAAAGAGAGTGTTACCATCACCCATGCGAAGTCTGGGGCATGTTTTACCAGCAGTGTGGGAGAGTTTGGCATCCCTCCGCGCCCGGACTCCGACCCAATACAAATAGCGGACACATCTCCACTGCCTCCATCTGAGACCTTGAACATTTCTTCGTTCCTCGCCATGCAATCTCAGCTCCAAAGACAGATCAAAGACCTTCAAGAAGCGCTGCTCTCTAAGCCAGAACAGAGACGCAGACTTGCTCCCTCGGCGACCATCTCTCGCCCACCAGATGATCCTCCGGTACTCTCGGTGTCTACCCCTGCTCACCAACAGGAACCAGACACGAAGGATACTTTGGAAACTATCACCCTCAGCGAGAGCGAGTCTGGAGACATTCCCCCATCGGGCCAGATCTCACTTACGCAACACGCAGAGGAGGACGAAGAACTCGCACCGTTGGACACTTCGCCTCTGGAAGCCATACCCAAGAACAGGGAGAGAGCTATTTATACCCCGGTCCCAGGCGCAGCCGTGAAAGAAGAACCGGAGTTATCGGCGCAGGAGGAGGGGAGTTCGGAGGACTCGGGAGCAGATGGCGACGCGGAAGAGGAGTCACCAAGCAGTTTTTTCCCGTCAGTGCAGTTTCCCCTCCGTTCCACAGATCCCATTCTTTCCCCAGGCAAAGGACAGCGTCTGTGGAAAGACCCAGCCGCAGCGGGGAGACGTCCGATTCGTACCCCGTCCCCACCCGAGTTCTGCCAGGAGCCAGAGGCATCTTTTTCGCCCCTAGGAGAGTCGGTCGCCCCTGAGGACGTACCGTTCCGGGATGCGGTTCAGGAGATCGCCAGGCTAGCAGGAATAGAATGTGGTCGCCCGGTGTCAGACAGAGAAGATCCACCTATCAGGATGACTTTACAGGCCTCCCTTCCTCAACCGGAAGCGTTTGTGGCTCTTACGACCAGCGAGGGAGTGGCAAACGCGTTGTCGGTGCGTTGCCGGGAGTTCAAGCGTCTAGATGCCTCCGAAGGTCGTGCGCTGTCACGTCTCCACCCCTCCAAGCACTGTACGGTGAAGCAGGGTCCCTACCGGTCCTCAGATGACCTCATACCCCTGGAAGCCCTGGAGCAACCCACTAAACGTATGGTATGGATGCCCTCGGTGCGACAGGACTCGGATATCCCGCTGGTTGAAAAAGACGCGAAGGCCATAGAAGGTTCAGCTAGACACGTTTTGAACATTATGTCTTTCCAGGACCACACCCTGAGTGCCTTGAAGAAGCGTTTGGAAGACCTGAGCCTGTCAGACCCGGTGGCACTTAAACTCCTGGAGTGCTTAGCCTTAGCGACCAGGGATGTGGTGAAACTGGCTACTTATCTGACCTCCTCACTAGTGTTCCTGCGACGCGATGCTTTTTTGCTACACTGCTGGTCGAGTGTCAAGGGCCTCCGTGACCTACGCCACGCCCCTATACTTGGCCAGAAGGAGCTGTTTCCCCCCGAAGAAATCGAGAGGGTTCATCAAGAGAGCAGGTCACTGTCACAGGACCTAGCTCTCATGGCTAGAGCACCGAGGCAGTTTGCGCGTCCACAGAAGCGCCAGTTCTCGCAGCCCCCGCGCCGAGACAGGTCGAGGTCGAACAGCAAAGCCAGGTCTTCTCCCCCGAAGAAGCCGAGGCAGCAAAGCAACGGCAGGACCCCTCCGAGGGCCTCGCCTCAGTGCAGGTAGCAATCAATCAAAGTATCTCTCAGAGGGGAACGCCTCGTCTCTAAGAGATACTTTTATCAGGTCAAAAGACGAGGAGGGCTTCCAGCCCTTCAGCGACTGTTTGCTCGTAGGAGGCAGGCTAGGCAGATTCTGGCAAGCTTGGCGGGACATGGGTGCTCCGAAGAAAGTAGTGCGTTGGTTGAGAGAAGGTTACGCACTCCCGTTCAAACGGGACCGACGCGGCCACGTTCCACCCATACCCCTTCGCTATCTGGCCCCGAGCTGCCTGATCGCCTCCTACGATGCAAACTCACCAAAGCACCGAGCCTTACGCTCGATGGTCGAAGACTTAGTGAGCAAAGGGGCCGTAGGGGAAATGCCCAAAAATCAGAAAGGGTTTTTCAGCCGGGTCTTCCTGGTACCCAAGAAGTCGGGGGGTTGGCGTCTAGTCATAGATCTATCCTCTCTGAACCAATTTCTCCATGTGACGCCGTTTCAGATGGATACGGCCCAGGTCATAAAGAGTTCCCTGGGGAGGGACATGTGGGGTACGTCCATAGATCTATCAGATGCGTACCTGCACGTACCTCTGCACCCCGCCGCCAGGAAGTACCTATGCTTCCAGGTAGGGGAGAAAAGGTTTTGGTTCCGAGCCCTCCCATTCGGTCTCTCTACCGCTCCCTTTGTCTTCACCAAAATAATGAAAGTATTAAAGGCGTGGGCCCGAGTTCGAGGTATGTTGGTCTTTCAGTACCTAGACGATTGGTTCGTAGCCCATCGCGACCGAGCCACGGTGAGTCGGCAAACGCAGGCCTTGGTCGACCAGGCAACGAAGGTGGGTCTCATGGTAAACCGAGACAATTCGGAGCTAAATCCAAAACAGGTAATGGTATTTTTAGGGGAAAGATGGGATCTGCAGCTGGCAAGAGCTTACCCCACTTCCGAGCGGAGGGAAAGAATCCGTACCAGTGTCGGATCCATACAGCCAGGTTCCAAGGTGAGTTTGGTAAAAATGGAGTCCCTGCTGGGCTGTCTAGTAGCTACAGAGAAGACGGTCCCTCTAGGGAAACTGCATTACAGGCCCTTCCAGGCGGAGATAAGGCGCGCTTTACGCCAAGGCAGACACCCCAGAGCCGTGATGTCTCTGTCGGTGGAAGCCCACCAAGAGTTGGCTTGGTGGTGCGACGACCGAGTCATGGGCGAAGGGATGCCCTTCACAGCCCCGCCTCCGGAAACAGAGGTACAAACCGACGCTTCCCTATCCGGCTGGGGGATTCATTTCCAGGGCAGAATGTGGCAAGGTCATTGACCACAGCAGGTAAAAAATCGCCACATAAATTGGTTAGAGTTGCAGGTGGTGTGGATAGCCGTACACGACCTCACCCCTGCCCTAGAGGGTCGACGTGTGGAGTTCCATCTAGACAACTCCACCGCAGTGGCATACCTAAACAAGCAAGGCGGTACCAGGTCCCAGCAACTCACGAAGCTCGCTGGGGACATTCTGAAGTTCGCCCGAGAGAAGAGAATTTTTCTTTCAGCCCGACACTTGGCAGGGTCGCTGAATGTGTTGGCAGACCTAGCTTCCAGGGTCGGTCAAGTTATCCACACGGAGTGGTGTCTGTCCCCCCGCTCCTTCGAGTGGGTGACCAAGCGCTCTCCGTGGGGGAAACCGACCTTGGACTTGTTTGCGAACGCCCTCACGACGAAGTTACCAAGGTATGTCTCCCCATGCCCCGATTCCCAGGCCTGGGCAATCAACGCCTTGACGTGCCAATGGCCGAAGAACGAGGTCCTGTATGCCTTTCCCCCACAGCCCATCCTACTTCGGGTGGTGCAGAACTTGACGTCGCGCAGACCTTTTCGCCTCCTTCTGATAGCCCCTTGGGCTCCCGAGGCTCCTTGGTTCCCCCTCCTAGTCAAATACGCGACCAGCCCCCCGGTAAGGCTACCTTGCCACCCGGAGATGCTAGCACAACCCCACTGGCTGTACTTCCACCCGAGCCCCCACCTCCTGGACCTGCACCTGTGGTGCCTGTCCCTTCTCTGTTAGAGAAACAAGGTTTTTCCAGGGGAGTGAGAGAAAAAATGTTAAACAGCCACAGAGAATCAACGGCGAGGGTTTATCGTGCACAATGGAACAAATTCGCTAACTGGTGCGCCAAAGCCCAGCTAGACCCGTTCCAAGCCACGCCAGCGGTAGTGGCAGACTTCCTGGATCACCTGTTTACGACCGAGCGCCTGAAAGTGGGTTCGATCGAGGGTTATCGTGCCGCCATAGGCTCTAGGTTGAAAACCGCAACAGGTTACGATCCAGGCGAGGATCCAGCCCTATCTATGCTTTTTAGGCACTTCAAGGTAAACTCTCCTCCGTCAAACACCAATATAGCCCAGTGGGACCTGTCCTTGGTCCTGCGTTACCTTCAGAGAGCAGATGTGTTCGGAGAGGACGTGATCACTCCTAGGGGTGCAACGGTAAGATTTGTTTTTCTATTGGCGCTGGCCTCGGGCAAGAGAAGAGGGGAGATACACGCCCTGGACCGCGAGATACTGAAGGAAAATGGTGAGTGGAAAAAAGTCTTCCTGCGACCGAGGGCAGGCTTCATGGGTAAGACACATATCGCTACCGCAGGCCTTGGTACCTTGGAACAGATAACGCTGCCAGCCTTGGGGGTAGAGGACGAGGACTCGGACCGGGTCTCCCTCTGTCCAGTCAAAGCTTTGCGTAAGTATCTCCAGGTGTCCGGGGACTACAGAAGCGAGGGGCAGAAAGCGTTGATCATTTCCTTTATGCCCAAGTTTCATAAAGATATTTCTAAACAAACTGTCTCTAAGTGCATTAAGTCGGTAGTTTTGGAAGCTTATGAAAGAGCCCAGACAGAACCCGAATTCAGAGATCTGTGTAAAGTTAAGGCCCATCACGTAAGGCAGGTAGCCAACTCCATTAGGGCACTGCGTAGTGTGTCTCTAACAGACATTCTGAAAACAGGCTGTTGGTCTTCACCTAATTCATTCATTAAGTATTATCTGAAGGACTTCTCTCAGTGCGAGCTTTCGGGTCTGTATTCGTTGGGCCCTTTTGTGGCTGCCGAGTCAGTGGTTTCTATCTAACGCTTGTATGTTTGCAGTGAACAGTCAAACAAGAACAAGGGCAGGTTCAAACGCAAGGACTCCGCCTTTCAACGCCCTGGTAACGGTGCAGGCAAATTCAAGAAGACTCAGAATCAAGCCCGCCGTTAACGACACCCAGACGTGTATCAATGAGTTAGTTAGAGAACTCTCCACGTTACAGCTTCAGTTCAGTATTCAAACTAGTACAGTATTCTGGGAGTCCGCGCTCCCTTGTTTGTTAGCACCGGTCTCGGTGCCTCACCCCTGCGAGTCCGGTACTCCATCTTCCCTTGGAAAAAGGGGGGGGAGGTGAACACTGCTTCGCACCACGCGTTCCCCCCTCGGTGCGATCGTCGCGTCCACTAGAGTCGGCCTCGCAGGGATCAGGTACCTAGCCCGGCTAGGTTCATGTACCAGTGACCGAGGTTGAACATTGGCACGTTGTAACGCGTTTTGTGTGTGTGACATATTGTATATAGGTGTTGAATGGGCTCGTGTAAGTGCGTCACCCGTTCTGAACGGGTGCGTAGTTTCCAGTCAGTGTTCTGAATGGGCGCTTTGTAGTGTGTCTGGTTTCAGTCAATCGATATTGTACAATAACACACGGTCAGTGCGCTCAACCCTGAGTATGTGGGAAACTCTTCTCACCTGCTACGCTTGAAGATCGCTGCATTGGTTCGCTACCCAGCCCTCAGTTAAGCTGGTAGCTTAAGGTCTTAGTTGGGTTATTCCATATTGTTTTAGTAATGTTCGTAATTATGAATTGTGAGTTAGTTAGTAAGCGACCAAGCCCGGTCAGCAGTTACTTGATCGTCTTACTGGGTACGCGGCCTTGGTTCCGCGATCGTGTTTGTGACAGTTCAAATAAAGGGATAGTTAAATGTTTATGTGAACTGACCTTGTGGTTAGGTTGGGCTACCATCTTGTGGGAGGATGGAGGGAGATGGCATTAGCAAGGTGTATGACGGGGGGTAGCGTAGTCGTCAACACGTCTACTCCACGTCTTGGTTCTTGGTTCGTTCGTCCTTCCGTGTGCTAGAGTTGTTTACCAACTCGATTATATTCTGTTCTGAGGCACATTAAACACTTTGAAATTTCTCTACAGTGTTTTATTTACGCCTTTTTCTCCCGACACGGAAGATAGCACGTTTTCTTTCGAGTAAAAGCGAACTTTGAGGAAATTTTCTAAGTTTGACTCGCAACGCAGGTCTCCCCGTCTCCGGTGTTAGTCCTGTATAAAAGTGGAGATAAGCGAATCCTGAGCTTTTACGAAGTAAAACTGACGTTTTATTTTCGTAAAACGCTCTTTTACGAGTAAAAGCGTGATTCGCATTCTCCACTTTTATCATAGCTTCCCACCCAGCCACCCCGCAGACCTGGGTGTGGTTGGTACACTGGGGCAATACTCGAATGAGGCTTGGTTACAGTGACCAAGGATGCTGATTGGCTGGGACCAACGACGGGACTATTCGAGTCACTAGTAGAAAATTTCAGTTCCTGAGTGCGTGATTCTTAGAGTTTTGCGAGAAAACCCGTATAAAAGTGGAGAACGCGAATCACGCTTGCATCTTGCATCCTAGTCGCGGAACATACCTCTACTCCACGGCGGCTGGGGCTAGTTTATTGAGGCAAATGATAATTTTCAAGTATATTCATAATGCACCACTATTGATTCTTCATAATGTCCCCTACAAAACGTCAATCGATAAATTTCCGACGCCGAATAAGCATCGGAAAATATGTGTTTTATAGACGTATAAAAAATACGTATAATATACGATTGCAATATCGGCATCTTTTTTCCGATGTATTTCTGACGTCATTTATACATAGGAAAATATGCGTTTTATAGACGTTTAAAAAAATACGTATAATACGCGTTGGCAATATCGGCATCTTTTTTCCGACGCTGTGGAATATGTGGAGCACTCGTACACAACGCAATATATCTATATATATATAGTTTTCATTTCAAGTTATGCGTGAAATACACAAATTTAGAGATCCATTGGAAATCGGTATATTTCCGACGTTTCACCGACAAATATAACTATATGTATGATATGCGTATATTTTTATACGCATATTACATGCTTGTAATATCTCAAATAAAAACATTAGTTTTCGTCGGAATTCGGTATATTTCCGACGTATAGCCGATGTAGTGATATATTTGAGATCCATTGGAAATCGGTATATTTCCGACGTTTCACCGACAAATATAACTATATGTATAATATACGTATATTTTTATACGCATATTACATGCTTGTAATATCTCAAATAAAAAAATTAGTTTTCGTCGGAATTCGGTATATTTCCGACGTGTAGCCGATGCAGTGATATATTTGTATATTATACGATTATTGTAATCCGTCGGTTATACATCAGTAATATCTTTTTCAAAAACAATTAAGTTTTGTTCCGTCGGAAGTCCGTCTATGTCAGACGTTGGGCCAACATATACAAATATATGTATAATGTACGTATAACTAAATACATCGAATATACGTATGTAATATCCGTTTCACTTTTTTTTACCATTGGTCGGAAGTTAATCTATTTCCAACGTATAACCAATGCATAAAAATATATGTATAATATATGCATTGAGAAATACGTGTAATATATGAATATAATATTTTTAGCAAAAACAAATTCCCAATTGGTCTGAAGTTCGTCGGAAAAAGATGTCGGCCCGATGAATATTTGCCAACATCTAATAAACTGAGGAAAATAATCATCGGGCCAACGTCGGTAACCGATGAACTTCCGACGAATGAGAAAAAAATGGAAATTCGACTATTGCCAACCTATAACCGATGCATTACCGATGCATCGAAGCCGATGCCGACGTTTTCCGACCTGGTTTATACCGTTCCGACGTCGGCCCGACGTTACGCGAGTGTTCGGGATATATATATATATATATATATATATATATATATATATATATATATATATATATATATATATATATATATATATATATATATATATATATATATATAATACTGCAAAAACTGTCAAATCAGGCAGATGAGAAAGTGAGTGAAATTCAGGCAGTTTGTAAATTGTTTTTGTTAAATGCCAAAAATTTTCTTCAACTTCATGAAGTTCTTAGTTTTAAGGCTCCACAGTTTAACGGTTTGCTTGAAATTGCATTTAATTGCAGTGTTAGCAGAAATATTTCCTTTTCTTTCAACTGCGGACCCTTTACAGTAAACGTTAAAGTAAATTTCGGTAGATTAACTGCTCATTAGATTAACCGCTCAGTAGAATAACTGCTCACTAGATTAACCGCTGCCCCGAAAAAAACACATTTCACTTTTAGTACATTAACCATACCTCTAGATTAAACATCCCCGTTATTAAAAAAAATGAAACTCATTCAAATAAAAAAAATAACATTGATTTTAATCATTCATTCTATGGTAACAATTAATCTGGTAATCATTTGTCTAGCCGATGCCTAAGTACATGCAATGTTATTTTACACTACCGTCGTTTTAAATGTGATAGAAATTATGAGCAAAAACAAAAGTTCTCTGGTGTATGGCGTCTGTTTACTTCACTACATTATCCGCATAGCTAGATTTACGGCAGGGGGGGGGGTTCTGGCTTGCAAAATTCGACAGATTAACCGCAGTTAATCTACCGGAATTCACGGTAACTAATTTCAGGTTTTATTACTCTCTATATTAATAACAATCACTTGGCCTACTACCTGAAGTAACTAACTTTTCACGTTGTAAGATATATGTGCATTCCTAGCTCCGGATCGAGCTGGCTTCGCATGGTTCCATGGGGACTCCGCAACTTGTTAAACTATATCCGTGTTAACTACGACAACCCGCCCGTCATGATTACGGAGAACGGAATCAGTGACCGCAACTCCACACTGCAAGACGAACACAGAGTTAACTTTTATAAACACTACATCAACAACGCCCTTAAAGGTACGGTGTTCTTGAGGATTTTAGAAAACGAAAGTGAAACTCAGAACATATCTTTCAATTCAGAGATTTAGAGAAGTGAGAAAATTGCTTTCTGTCTTATTCTACATTACTTTTAAATATAGCCCCCCTCCCCCAAAAAACCTATGGCAAAATGCCACATGTGCCAAATTAATCCATATTTATTTTAACAGTGGACTTGTGGTTAGTGTCGCAGTATCTTTATCGATATACATTATATATATATATTAACAATGCAATAAGTTATCGATTACAGCAAACAAAACAGACGGCTGCAATGTGATTGGCTACACGGCATGGTCGCTACTCGATAACTTCGAGTGGAACTCGGGCTATGATGAGAAATTTGGTCTGCACTTGACAGGTTAGTTTACTTACCACTGTTGTGCTTGAAACTTACACAGTTAAAGATAAAAATTAGCAAAAATGTTGATTATAAATTGACACGCAAATTTATATGTTTACTATATTTAGAATCTTCATTCTTGTGATATTACAAAATTGAAATTTTATTTTCTAAAAAGAAAAAAAGAAAAGAAAACATTGTAGCCAAAAGTACCCTCCAAGCTGGTAGTTAAAGGTTCGTGAAAAACTGAAAACTCGCAGTGAAATTTATTCAGAGGTTATGTTCATTAACTTTTGAATTTTTAAAGCATTAAATTCTAGAAAAAAGTTTTGAAATATCAAGAAAATTATACTATCCCTGTACATGAACGGTAAAAATATATTGCCTTATTTTCTTTCTTTATATTGCAGATTTTTCAGATCCAAATCTGGCGCGCACACCAAAGGATTCTGCGCGATTTTACAGCACAGTAATAGCAGAGAACGGCTTTCTCCCGCCGGAAAATAGTGGCGCCCCCTATGGGGCCTTTTGCATAACTACTCTCGTTTTCTTAGTTGTAATTTCTTCCATAGTTAAGAAATACTAAAAGAATAAGAATAAATATGTTTTTGTTACACTGTGGAGTTTCATTCTACTGTAATAAAGTACCATGTTTGTCGAAATATGTACCTATGGGATTATCTAAAAATTAAAAAATATCAAATTCGATTATGTGAAATTCAAGAATATTCTAGATAACGTTCACAAACTGTTTTCTGTTATTGTCGCAGGACTTTCGGTTACATGGACACATGCAGTCTGTTTTTCACAGAATGGATTTTACTTTCATGAACATATTTACTGCATGGGATTTTCAAAAATCGACTCACCATTCGTACCTGGGCTTTATTTCATTGTTACTAAAACACGTCAATGAAAAAAGTAGTATTTTTTGACAGTGTGTTTAACCAGTATATATACATATAGCCCTATCTCTTCCAGTAGCGAATACGTCACGGATCCCACCCATGTACTTTTATTATTTGATTGTAGTATATTATAGAGGCGACATCAAACAAATTATTAAAGGTATAACACATTAAGTGTCCAAAGGTATAACACCTTTAAGTGTCCAAAGGTATGAAACATCAAGTGCCCAAAAGTATAAAACATTAAGTGTGCAAAGGTATAACACATTAAGTGTCCAAATCTTTAGTAAAAATCGATCAGGTTTTTGCTTCAGAATAAGCAGAGTTTTCTTCATTATAATTTAAAGCATAAATTTTTTCAAATTAATTTTTCGCTATTAATAACCGAATATGTAAAACTTCTGCTTTTCTGTTGAAGCATCTTAAAAACAATTTAAAATATCAGCCAAAAAATCTTGCTCCAGTAAGATTGTGAACGCATTGTGAAGTACATAATGTAGCTCTGTAAGGTTTCCTGGTATCCAAGAGTGCTGTTTTATTGTCCAGATCTTTATTCTGTTGTCAGTACCTTTTGTTGTTGACGTTCTATTTATAAATCTAAAATAAAATAGAGTTTCTTCGGTGAATTGAACAATTTATTTTTCTTCACGGTCAGTTTTAAAGCTTTATAGTTATTTATTAATAAATAGGCTGAAATTTGGAAACAGGTTTTAACAGATTTAATATAATTAAGAAACGTAGTGCAAAAGTAGTGCCAGCATCGGTAGAGTGCGGCTGCGCAAAACGCCCATACAGGATCCAACACAAATCCAAATCAATATTGTCAGTTAGAGGAGTGTCCAAATGGACAAACGTGTCCTATTTCATAGGTTTTTTTGTTTGTTTGTTTGTATGCTGTACAGGAAACGTGGACTTGGAACATTAAATATGTCGATTAGTTAATTGACAACTGTAGCACCGCAGAGCAGAGAAGTAGTTAAATGCAATACAAGAATTCGATGTTAATTGCCTGAGTCATTTTTTGAGTAAATAATGCTGAAAAAGGAAACGGAAATTAACCAATTAGAATAATAATTTTGTTCATTCATAAAATATTCATAAAGTATATTATATTAATGTTTGGTAAGTACATAATTCACTAATGGAATTGTAATTAGAGAAACATTTATTAACATGTTTCAAAAATTATGTTGCTGTGTTGTAATTATTAAAAGTATTTCGAGTAAAAAGGGAAGGATACCAAAAATCATGAAAGCTTTTGCAATTATTTGTTATATTTTTTCTTTTTGTGAAGGCTCTTTGACGAATACAAAATCAAGTACTCTACATGGATTTCGATTTAATTTTTACAGCATTGGGACATATTATTTTAAAAGTCGAATTCAATGTGTAGCATATTGTCTCCGTACAGCAACGTGTGAATCTACGAATATGAAAATGATTGGAGATGTAGTCGAATGTGATTTGCAGTGGAAAGCTACACGGGATATTGTCTACTTAAATCTCGACTCTTCAAGTTCATTTACTTGTAAGTAAAAAAAGCGCCTTCGTAACATGCGTTCGCATAATCACAAGGCGTAAATGGCGTTCGCCCAATCACGAGGCAACATATCTTCACTCCGGAGCTCTCTAACCAATTTTAGGTAGTATAAAATAACATGCGGCAATCAAAAAAACAAAGCATGAATTGTCCAAATCAGCTTACTCGCTGGGTCACCCTTATCCTCGAAATTTATTTCATTTAGCATTGTCAACATTGTTTTCCTGCGAATCTCTCTACCTGCTATGTTATACCCGGTTTTTCAATACAGTGAAAGAACTGTATGCTTGCGACTCTTGTGACATACCCCCGATGTGCTAAAGTATTTACATATGTTGTTTATTTTGATGCTAATGTTTCATTGTTGTGTATTATAATCAAGCTCATTTCAAACACAATTTATTGACATTACCTAAAATAGCACGTCTCTGTGAACCTTTATAAACATGATTTGTTCAGATAAGCAAAACATCCTTGACTCCTGTTCTGACCTCTATCTACCGTCTGACACGTCATGTTCTCCAGTATTCCTGCAACAAGACAGGCCATGGGGTTGGCAGTATCACTGTTCTACAGGAATAAAGGTCTGTAAACATTGATTTCCAATACTAAATAAATGTACCATAAAAATGGTTAGCTTAGAATTTGCTTATTATTTTAATTTCAAGCGGGCTTAAGCACGTAAAGCTACTCCTACAATTAGAGCTGTCTGGCTTAAATCAGCGCTTTTTGATACCGCGGATTTGTTGGGGATTAGTTTAGGCACTGTGCATTAGAAGACGACGCCATTCGTCAGCATGACGCCATTACGCAAATTACAAGCAAAGCTAAGAAAATCCGCTTCATTCTGCAGCTTTGGTCAGGATCAAATAAATCAAGCAGGATTAGTTAATCCCGAGTGTGTGCTTTACAAAGTGCGGATTTACTCAGGATTAGTAAAGTTTATCCTAAACAAACCCGTGGTTTGAAAAGAAAAAGCGACGCACTATTAAAAGCTTTAAATATAGGTGAGAAATAACACCCTGTGTGTAAAAATTGATGATTTGTGAAAGAATAATCTTAAACGCTTTACACTATAAACGCAATTTATGTAAACAAAATTTGCTTTATATCAACAAAATTCTCTAAATAGTACTACCAGAAATAAACTGATTTAAAATGTTATGTTTATTCACAAATTCAACTTTAAATTCACATTTTAGCCCTGTTGGCAAACGAGAGTGTAAAATGAAATACCACAGTGAATCTCAGTCGAAAGGCTTAAAGGAAATCCGCTACAGTATTTGGAATAACTTTCAGTTATTTGTTTTTGTTCCAGGGCCTTACCAACTTCCAATCAATGCACATGGAGGCCGCTTGCTCGGTCTACTGTGATGAGTACTCCAATTGCATCTACTACCGCTTTGCTAATACTGTGTGCTATCTATGTATCCGTGACGACACACAGAGTTATGACGATTTCACATTTACGTACACCACAATAACGCAAGCTGTGTTTGCTAAGACTGTAACTGATGATATATTTGCGGGCGGAATTTGTAGTTCCGTTTATCCTAGGGCACCAAGTAGTATAAGATATAATTATACCGAAAGCAGGATCACAGCCATTCAGTTCTGTCGTTCGACCTGTTATGGCTTGTGGTTTGTGAGTGGATTTGAATTATTTGTAGATGGTATCTCATTAGGTCGCCATGGGTCGTGTGTCTATTGTGTATCGACTTCTTATGACCAATTGTTGCAATTTCAAAACAATGAGATAGTTTTGAAAGTCGTCTACTACTTTGACTCATATTTTGAAGATGTGGCGCTTTATACAAATTTGAATATTTACGGACCATTTGGTTACGCTTCTGGTACTATTTACGAGGATGTTGGCTACAATTTTCTTGGTTTTGCTGGGTGGGCTGGATATATCGTTGATTTCATTGGTACAAATTTTGAACATTGCTAATTGTATAAGATATTATCAAGATCTGTCAAACGAAATAAAAAGTTGGATAAATAATAACTGCGTTTGTAGCTTCATATGACTGCTGAAATGGTTACAAATGGCTTACAGTTGCCATATCTTTTGCGTTTCTTGCACGTAATCCCATACAACTGGGTGTTTTTTTTTAATTTTAGTGCTGGCGCTCTAAAATTTTCCTTAGATGGCATGCGGGCATTAGTCTGTGTCTAATTGCGTGAAAATCGGAATGAAATTACAGAAACTGTAGCCTTTGTAAGGTTTTGATGGGAGGGCTCTGGTAACCATTGTACGATTTTCAGCATTTCACAGCAATTCCAGCTGTATCGTTTCAAGATCAACAGGGCTTTAGTAACGCCATGAAGATGACGAAATAAATTATGAAATCGTTGGCTTTTAAAGACAAGAAGTTAATGTTGTAGGTCGGGATCAGGCGATATAATATAATTCCTTACAGGTAGGAAAAAGAGGAACAGGACGATTACCTGCAGGCAGACATCTATTAAGACTGTGCGGGTAAACACACTCTGCACAGTGTGTTTACCTAGGTGAACTCTGTGACAAGTGGAAACAACTAATAGTTTTCCAAGGCAATCAGCGCGATTTCTTAAACGGCTTGTTATGCTCACGAATTGAAAAAAGGAAAATATAGAGATGATGATAGCCTCAAGTCCTAGAAACGGTTAGCCTCCATTACCAGAAAATCCTAGGTCTGCATTCAGCAACGGAAAAGACCGTTTTCTTGGCTGCAGTTTTTATGAAACAATCAGTAAAAGGGTTACCTTTCCATTCCACTCAATTGAGACTGACTCAAGAAGCCAGACAGAAGCTCGACTGTTGCAGCAACACCCACTTCGACGGGCAATTGTTTGAAGGACAGTTGGCACAAGAATTGCAAAGTACACACAAAAATGTATTGGAACCGTTAGCAGTCAAGCGCGCCCTGATATTACTACATGAAAGGTGGGTTAGTCATGCGGCTATGTGTGAAAAATCCTGAATGACAGTCAATTACAGTAAGTAAAAGGGTACACGTTCCCTAGCGTTGATCAATGCAACAAGGGAATTTTTTCTTGAACCCCGCTGTCTCTATATCCCAACTCAATGTTCTCGCAGACAGCCAGATAGGGTCAAGTGTCTTCCCTTTTTGGCATTTGTGTCGAATAATCCCAGGAGGAAGCAGTGCATTAGAGCAGAACTACTTTGGTGAAGAAGTACATCGTTGCGTGATATCAGAGCGGTGAGCAGATTTTCCGTTGAAACCCATAAAGTATCACAGTAAAGGTACATTCCCAAAGTTCAAACTCCAAGTGAAAGGTACGTTCTCAGAGATCATCTTCCAAGCGAAAACTACATTCTCAGAGATCACCCTCCAAGCGAAAGGTACATTCTCAGAGATCACCCTCCAAGTGAAATACATTCTCAAAGACCATTCTCCAAGCGAAACAACAGTCAGCGAGGAAGAGGTACCCGAAAAACACTTGTTATGTCCTGTGGTCACATTTCGTTGGTATATGGTGGCCACAGAATCGATTAGGTCGCATCAATAATAGCAGCTGCTTATCTCGTTGTTTTGCGACATGTAACCAGAGATGGTCTACAGCCATCTATTTGTGAAAAGCATTATACATTTAACTACAAAGTTACATCATATTAAAGATAAAACTGTCTTTTAATGCATAAAAAGAAGAATTATGTGTCCGTGTACTCAATAAAGAATCTCAGACACTTGTGATGCTTTACTTACAGAAGCAAATTTGCAAACGCAACAAAAGTTTCAAAACAGGTACTACACTAGAATCCCGGATTTGGACCACCCCAGAAATCGAACCAAACCCGCAAATCGGACCACTTTTCATCAGAAACCACCCTTAAATCGCCCACAGAATAATCAGAGCATGCATGTGCTGAATAAACAGTAGTCGTTTATTCCCAAGTTCAAGGATTATAATAATTCTGCTATGTTTGAAATTTGATGCCTGTAAGTGAGATGTTGATTACTCATTACGTACGAAAAAGATTTGTTTAACAGAAAGATCGCAGGGAACGTAGTTGCAATGTGGGGTTCTGATACAAAAGAAGTGAATCTCCACTTTTAATTAGTATTTAACAACAGTATTTTAATGTACCAATCACAGCGTTTTTCTAGACGTTAATGTGATTTAAGACACACTGTTTTTATTTGAGGCCCGCTTTTTCTCATTTGAAGCCCGACACATGTCAGTTGTCATGAGAAGGGCTTCAAGTGCAAATGTAAGGGCCTGAAATGAAAGCATTGGGTCTCAGATCACATTAACACATCAACCAAACGGTATATTACTATTATTATCAATATATGTTAGACGCTTGTCTCTGCCCAGCTTTATCGAACAGCGTATTCACCTATAAATATCCTGAGGGATCATTAACATTCCAACTGGTTAACATGCTTGGCTATGACCTTTTAAAACGAACCCTAAATGCGGAGTGGAGTGCTAATTTTGAAATATTAGTCCATTTGTGTGGAAAGCAATTCCGTCTGGCCTCAAATTTATCCTCCTTTCTCTGCGTTTTTTGAACACGCACGGTAGCACATATGATGCCCCCCTCCCCATTCATATGATACCAGCTGCCCCACTCCTCATAAGTACATGAATGACTGACAAGACTGAATAGGACGTTCCGTCTGACAAGTACCTCAGATGTACAAAATGTCACCCTCCTAGGAAACAGGACAATTCCCTCGGGGACTTTTCCCGCAGATGAAAAAAAATAACAAAAAATAAAACGTATTTATTGCAATTTTTATTTAGTAATTTAAACTTACATTACACGTTCTCACTTGTGTTCTGTCCGGTCTCTGATGTTTCTTTTTTCTATTGTCAACAAGTTGTAGTGGATTCTGATTTTTCTTTTTTCTATTGTCAACAGTTCGCGGTGGATTATGCTTCAAGGGCAGGGTATATTGTGGTTCAGTTAAATGGAATTAAAACTTAATTCAAAAATGTGTGATGGGTTAAAAAAACAGCAAAAATGCAATTGATAATAATCCAAAGACGCCTAGATGATGTTCGTTGACTCATTTCTTGACTCCGGCCTGTGATAGTGTCTACAGGTGCAAGGTTCAGTGGTTGTTATGTCAACAGTTGTGCTATTCAACTGCAATTAGTGATAACCCTAATGATAACCTGTTATTTTTTCATCCGCGAGAAAAGTCCTCTGCGGGAAATGTCCTAGTTCGGGAAAAGTCCTCCGCGGAAAAAGTCCACGCGGGTAAGGTCCGGGTGGGGAAAGTTCCCGCGGGAAAAGTATCGGCGGAAATGTCCTAGACTCCCCTCCTAAGTTGCATGTGTTTACTTGTTGTCTGACTGCACAATGTTCTCTCACTTGAAAACAAATATGTCAGGCGTTTGTTTGTTTGTTTGTTTGCTTTTTGTTTTTGCACTTGAGGCCCGCCTTTTTCGAACTGAATCCCAAAGTTTCCCACTTCAAACGTAAAAGGCAGTACACGTGGGTATACAAATCGCTGTTAATATACTACAGTCGCTCACATATTGATATTGATATTGGTTCTTTTAAATCTCTTACATCAACTAGACAATTCCCAAATATTCCATTTACGTTATTGGTTCATGAAAAACTCAATTGTAACTTCATTTTTATATAAAGAGCAAAAATTTGATCATTAACAATGAACTGAAATTATGCAAAGAGAGCAAAAGAAACGAAAAGATCTGTCACTACAGGATAAGGCAGAAATAATAAAATTAAGTAAGGTAGAAAGCCAGAAAGAATTATGAAAAAAATTGTGGAGTAACATATGTTTCTTTTATTTATAACAGATTATGGTTAAACAGTAGTGGCATTCACATGCGTTTTTTAATTTAGAAGTGATTGAAAAGAGATAAAAATGGAAAAGGCCATGCCTTATTTATCGACTATCACAGGGATGCGTTATTATAGATAATTATGCACTTGTATGATTGCACAAACCCCTGAAGGTCAGACAACCCCAAAAATCAGACCACATTCGTTCAGTCCCAAGAGAGGTCCAATTTCTGGGGTTCTGGTGTACTTAGGATTTGTGGTATCATTATATCATTGCTTGATATTACAAATTCCTATTATTGATATCAATAAACTGCTCAATTTGTGATCAAAAGCTCAAGTAAAAATGTCAACATTTCAAATATTGACATCGAAAACACACAAATGACATCAGTTTTAAAAAATAGTAAAATTATCTTCCGGCATCAGTCAATATTTTTATATCAAAAACTGAATTACTGATTTCGATAATTCGACATAAAAACCTTCCTTCTGAGTTTTTGATTTAAAAAATTTAACTGTTAATATCAATTATTAAATTACTGACATCGAGAATTGAACTGAATGTCAAATATTAGAAATCTTATAATTGGTATCACTAGAAAATTCAACTCCATGAACAACACAGGTGCATGATATCATTAAAAGACCCATATTTATGATCTAAAAATCATTTCTTGATGTCATTAAAACCATGTGTTGACATCTAAAACTTAATAATTGGTATCTGAAATATAAGTACTGCAATAAAAAATTTCTGATAACAGTAATTAATTTCTGATTTTAATTATAATTTTCATCATGGACATTAGCATTGTAGAAATAATTATTGATTCGCCAAAAACATATTTGTGTTGAAGAAATAGCTAGATTTGTCACATTAAAACCAGTTATTGACGAGTTCGTGGTTTCGTGAATGGTGGTGGCGGTTGCGCTGTTTAAGGTGGGGTGGGGTCGTAGTTCAGGTAGTATTGTCAGTCATCGTAGGCCGAAGGTGTGCTCCTTTTTAAAAACATGGTGAACATTACGCTAAGCTAATTCTTGTTTTTATGGTTTCGTTTTGTGTTTATCCTTTCGCTTTATGTTTATGGTTGCGTTTTATGTTAATGGTTTCGCTTTGTGTTAGAGTTTTCATTTGTCAATAAAACGCAGTTTTTTTGTATTTATTGACAATGTTTTTTTTCTTTTAAATTTCAGATACAAGAATCCGAACAAATACTCTCAAACCATTTTTATCTCGTTCAAACATTAAAATTTTGAATAGTATTTTTACATAACTGGTATTCATATGCGCGTATTTTACGTGTATTCGTACAATTTGGACACATAACATAATTACCCCGGGAGTTCTTTTAAGGTTTGTATTTGCAGTATGGAACAATTTCAGACGGTTTATCCCCAGAACACCAGTACGCTTAATCGTAAAAGAAGTCACATGTGTGACTGAACCATCCGCATGCGCATGCGCAAACAAAGACACGTGTGTGAACGAAACACAAAATGATCACTTTTTTTAATTGGTACAAGAAATATTACACACATACATGAATTAGACAATTGACACAGTGATTGGTAGATTTTGACTTATTTTGAGTCACAATGAAGAATATATTTGCCAGAAAATGTTGACCTTTTGGTAAACATTTTCGCAATTGGTCAATAAACTTCATGTTGGCTCGAAATAAGTCAGTATATGCTTTGTGGCATCTTCACTGCATTTTAATTAGAAATAACTGTAATACCTGGAAAGTTTAGGTCAACATTGAACAACTGTTTACTTTGGAATCGACCAATCAGATAGAAGGATTCTTCCAAGTCATGTAACAACTAGCAGATATTGACTTATATCCAATCAACATAAAGTTATATTGACCAGTAAGAAAATCTTGATCTTTAGGTCAACATTTTCCTATCATTAGTCAATATCTTTGGAAGGTTGTGTTTCGGTTGACATTTAAAAATTATCGACCTGGGAATTGATCAATTAGACACAAGCAGTCAGCCAAGTCATCTAACAATTGGAATAGTCTCACTAAAAAAGAGGTGTACAGAAAATTATGATGTCACTAAATAAGCACTTGGAAATATCAAACAACAGTTCACTTTATCCCGGAACTATAAAAATAAAATGAACAGTGAAGTGTTTTCTGTTCTCGCAACGCACCAATATTACAACTCGATAAAATAAATAAATTTGTTAGGAATGGGGACCGTTAATGACATAAATTCCTTGTTGGGAATACCAGGGGACTATTTTATTGCTGCGATAACTTACACCTACAACATCATATCTGAAATAACTTATTTTATAAGTATGGAGGATACAAAAAGGATAAAATTATGTACAGAAGCAAGGCAGAATTTTCGAAGGCTTTTTCACTTCTTCTTTGGTCCAACTTGGATTTCTTCATCTAAATGTGTACATTATTGTACCACAGTAGTGCAGACCACAGACTAGCAGATCTCGTATCACAGCGCTAACAAAGACAACAATACCATTGTATTTCTTTTTTTTCGACACCGGCACACTGGCTGTGTATTTTAGTTATACAGAAAATGACGACGCCGAAAATCCATAGCATTAAATTAACAAATTAAAAAACAGGCAGAATATCACATATACGTATGTACATATAATAGAAGAATTTTCTCATACAAATAGTAGTTTGCTGGAACACCCTTTTTTCATATTTACAATATATATATTAAATAAATAACATAAGAAAGTGATGTGAGGTGCTTTCTTTTCGCCCTTTCTTTTCATATTCTTTTAATCAATTTCATATAAACATGTAAACAATGCACTGTATAACTAGTATGTGAAACGTTGATACATACGCATAATACTTTAGTTGTTATTTCTTAAGGATTCTGTGTTGGTCAGTGAACATAACAAAGTACCTAGAACAGCGAACCAAAGAGTCCGAACCATAAAGAATATACACATGGAAGCTGGGGCTGGTGGTTTGGATTTGGGAGGGGGGCTGGGGCTGGTGGTAGGGCGGGAGGGGCTGGTGCTGCATCGTTTCTTTCAGAAGGCAAATCTAGAGGAATCCCAGTATCGCACTCCCCTGCTTATATGGCCGCTTTTCACTGGGCTTTCTTCTTTCACTGTGAAGGACTAACAAAGGGGCCACCCATAAAAATACGCACGACTTTATTTATCCATCCCTTCCATTCACCCCCTCCCTCGTCCGTCTCTCTGTTCCTGTACCCAAAAATTGTGACGTCACTTATTGACCAAACATTGACGTATGCACGGCCCCACACCCAATCCCTCTTCAGCACGCGTTTAATGGGAGACCCCAAATAGAACTGCCTCTGAAAGGAGGTTTTGTGTCCAAGGTACCAGGGCTGCTCTAACCCGGGTGTTATGCCGGAAAAAATATTTGTCTTCTCTTTTTATTTCACAAGAACAAACTGATAACAGGTGCACTTTAGTTTAGAATCAAACAGGGCTCAGTGGGAAATAAACCCCAGTGTAAAATCCCGAAACCTACAGAAATGAATATATTGAAAGGGAGAAATAGTCATAGTTCTCAACCCAGTGAACATGCGACGTTCCAGGCGCTGTATGAACGTCGGGGGTTGGTTGTATATGAAGGTGGAAACAACGTATTGCCTTCAGCGTCGGATAAACATCGGCGGATCGATGTTTGACAGGCTCCGGAAGAGTGACGCTGTATAGATGTGTGAAAAAGTCACGGGGAAATCGGTATTCCTAATGAACTATGGTCGCCTTTCCAACCCCCAACCCCCCCCCCCCCATCCTCCCTCCCCACCTTCGGGTGTTAAAATTTGATTCAAATATCTAAGAAGCCACCTTCCTGTCTACTTTCCAAAAGGCAGGTGACAACAAAAAACTTGCCTGAAACTCAGATTCTCATCGTCTTCTCATCATCGTTTAAACCATCGTCTTAACTTATTTTTTAAAAGACTTATCATGGCTGCCATTTCCGGTGTCTGATAATATGACAAGGCTGACGCTTGGTTGTACACTCCCCCCCCCCCCGCCCATACAATGTCGGGGGAAAAGAACAGTCGCGGATACAGCTTTCGGGCAAGGACGGGGGGGGGGGTTCAACTTGGGCGAGCGTGGAAGTAGGACATGCGCGCGCTCCTAAGCCAGCTGGGGGTCTGTTTTTCGTATTTAAGAGGGGTGAGGGTCGTTGCAACCCCTGAACCCCCCCCCCCCCTTGGATCCGCCACTCAAGAAGTTGTTTCGACTTTCACATACAACCAAATCCGGATCTCTATCCAGCGTTGCGAAGGACGCTCGATAGATAAGCGTTGCGATTTGGTCGTTTATTAAATGGAGCAGAAAAAAATACTGAAATTGAATTCATGCATTTGAATCTGGCATTTTGTGCCGATGGTGACTGCCATAGCGTTAGATTTTTTTTGTCTCCAGTTTACTTCATTAACGAGAAGATTGCTTTGTGGCAAAAATATATAAAGGAAGATTGTGCACCGAATGAACTCAGCCTGTTTTACGCCTCCAAGCAGTTTCTCCTCATGTATAAAAGGCATTCCATATATGTATTTTCTCACAAGCTTGATTAATTTTCTAGATCACAAACCCGCTAAACAGACCCACTTCAAGCACAAAAATTTCCGACAATGGTGTATTTTACCATTGTATTAAGAACCGAAATAAAACGACAATGCGCTTGCTTCTTGTATTGATGGAAATTTTGATAACATTATATGGCGGTGTATTTGAAAATGAGCGAATATCACTATATAAATAGACACTGGACATCATAAGAATACCCAAAAATATTTGAAATCATTTTAGAAAATACAAGTAAGTATTTGTGAAACACAAGCAGGCCCCAACCGTACCCAAATTCAAAGGGGTATAAAGCAATGACGGACAGACGGACGGACAACCCAAACCTATATGCCCCAATCCGAAGGGTTGGGGCCTAAAAATCGGTGTGCAGAAAACTGTGAAAAAAAACCACCACACGGCCCATATTTATAAGGCTTGGGAATGGCGTTTTCTCAAGTTTTCGGCATATTTGAAAATATTTTTGGTCATAAAAATTTCCTTGAACTTCATAGGACTAATATTTCGGAGCAACATACGGGCAAATAAAGACATTGCAATTTAGGGGAAAAAATATAATTAAATAATTTAATCCCCCCTAAAACCCAACCTTGGCGAAAGGATTTGGGTTACACAAATACACGTTTGTGTTATAACGTGCATAAGCATTTTCCGCAGTCGTGCATGAGCTATTGAGGTATTGTGCGGAGATAACATGAAGGTACTTATTGGCGCTGAAGGGTGAAATCGCAGCAAATTGAAAGATGCTCTGCTATTTAATTAGCAACAATTGCAGAGAAATAGCACAATGGTTGTCATGCAAGCAGCGCCATTGTTGACTTGTGAGGTGAAGAATTCGAACCCGAGGTCACAGATTAGCGCACAAATGTTTGGTAAAGTGTAAAAAGCGGTATGGATTTCGATACCGGCCTATGTGTGTCACGTGGGTGGTGCGGAAAGAAAAGGAGATATTCCGATCCCTTCCACAGAGTCAAATACCACTAGTTTCTGCTAAACATTGATGGAAAGAACGGACTGTGGTTAAATACAAAATAATAATACTTTGCTTTAAGGAGCATAATAATATATATTTGCGGCCAATCTGCAGAGCATGCCACGGGGAAGTGATCAAAATATCGAGCGATTGTTTCACAATTTTTAATCAATTATTAACTATATGGTCAGAATTCTGAGACCTTGTTTTGGCTCAACAGACTTGGCCATTCATAATGTATCTACGTAAGCAAATCAAATATATGATTCACTAACTTCCGGAATAAAATCGCTTTATTTCCCTTCGAAGGGGGAAACCACAAACTATTGTTTACTCGGATCTTTAGAAATGTGTAATGAAAAGAGATATCTTATTGCAAATGTGTCTAGTTGATATCATTGATATCAGGCATTCCTCTACACACATAACACCCATTAAAATATTAATGGTTTTCTTATCTGAATTGAAAGGTTATCGATATGTTTTGATCAAGGTTTAACTAGACATAAAAGCACCGATCGCACTTTACCGCTGTTACATTAGTTTCAGCATGGGAATCTGGATCTACTTAAGTACGAGGCGTCTGGATTTCGACGGCGTCCAAAACAGCTAGTACACTTAACACTTTATCGTTTGCCACCTCCAGGCTAAATTTAGAACATCCTTCATCTTATTACTTTTTGAAGGGCCATATCTGGTAATTAAGCAGCTAAAATTATTACGGCAAACACCAAAATACGAAAATGACGGGCGAAGCAAGGGGTTTGGAATCTTTTCAAGATATAGCCGCCCCGGTGGAAACAAACGCGATACCGGTTAAATAATTGAGAACGACTCACGTCTTAAAAAAACCCACACACCCGGTCTTAACTTATGTTGAAAATTGGCTCATCCAGCAAACAGAAGCAACCCCTTCCCCAGTACCACATAAAAATATACATACGTATAATAGTATAAGTATGACGAAACACTACACCATATCTCACCCATTTCAGTTTATTTGCTTGGGTTGACGTATGCCACAGTTACCTTGATTACACCTCTGTATTGAGCCCGAGTTCGTCCAAAAGGTCTGGCTTATTAAGCCATTCGATTTCTGGTTCCGAATTGGGCATTATGAGACACATAAACCTCTTTCCGGTATTGCCATCAACTGGAAATAGAGTTATTGGCGCGAAATGCTCTTTAGTGGCTACATAGGCACATAGTTTATTGTACACATCCGGATATTGATGACGTAATCTTACGCCTCGTTGACGTAGCTTCCGCTGAATGTTTGCAAAGCAAATTTCTCGAGCTTTTTTCTCCTCCATGTTTTCAGTAAATTCAGATCCAGGTACGGCCGTGAGAATTAGCGTATCGTTGTCCTCTAACTGGGGCAAGCCACTCTTTTGTGCTGTTTGGGAATTCGTCAGGCGCAATTTCGCGCACTTCTTGACGGCTAGCCCTTCCCTCCGCGGCATCGTCCCGTGACCCGGCTGTTCCGACAAGACGATCGAATCCATGATGAATTTGATTTCGGGATTATAAGTGCGACACATCTCAATCAATTCGTATAACTGATCGCCAAACAGTTGAGATTCTTCAATTTCCTTCATCGAAACGAAAGTTAAAGGAACTTCTAAAACAGCCATTCCTTCGTGAAGGAAACTGTCAGCCTTGTCTAAGGACGTAAAGGCAACAACAACACAACCTCTTCCTTTTTGTATAAATCCCGTTCGCGCGACTTTGGAGAATTCTTCACACAATTTTTGATCGTCGTGTACCTTTTTGATGACGTGTTTACAATGGCTACTCACACGACTGAATACGCACTTCCGCTTGTGCCGTTCCCAATGCTCTTTGCGGCACTCGCGACTGCAGTAATACGTGAAACAATTGTGACATGTCTTGTACGAATGTCGAGCATTCGCCAAATTCATCTGTCGTTTGCACTTGGAATTACGGCACTTTACGGTCACCAAATTGTCGTCAATATCGCCGGTCAATAACGCGTTATCGAGCTCGGAGGTTCTCCCTAGGGTGGATTGTGGAGACACCAGATCACGTGGAGACTGGTTTTCCGGTGATTCTCCAGTCGAACTTGTTTTCGAGAAAGTCGAATCCATGCTCCGATCGGCGCTTTGACTGCCAGTCCGAAGCAGCCGAAATAGCCTTTCTTGTGGTGTTTCCAGACTCTGCGTGGAGCTTGACGAAGAGCCGTGACGTCGAGACCCGGCTCTGGAGTGAGGATTGGAAATCATAGATGTATCCAGAGACGACGGAACAGCGAGCATTCCGCCCAGGATATCATCCAATGAAACGTTAGCACGTGATTCATCCATTGACGTCTCCATGGTTTTACTTCCGCCATCTTGGAATACGTCATCCAACTCGGAGGACTTCGGTCTCGCGTTCCAGTTCGGTAATCTTCGGCGTTTTGGAGATTCCTCATAACAAACAATGTCCAGTTCTTTGTCAATATCGCTAGCGAATTCCGATACTATCCGATTTTGACTGTTCCTGGCCCTGTCAAACACAGGCTCATCTTTAATTCTTGTCCCAGAATTCATTTCTTGAGCAGCTTGGCTTTTCGCATGTGAATTCACAGTCACTGTACTTTCTATGGATCTATCCTGGTGTTTTAACTTCTCTGATCCATGCGCAGTGTTTGACTTACTCTCCATGCGCCCATCCACTTTATCAAAGTCAATGTTGTCCGGAGATTGAGGTATGTTCGTTTTATGACTAGAATTTGTTTTGTGAGAAGTGGTTTGGTTGTTAATTAATGCATCAGACGTGACA
Organism: Protula sp. h YS-2021; assembly: GCA_949752745.1. Classification (NCBI taxonomy): domain Eukaryota; kingdom Metazoa; phylum Annelida; class Polychaeta; order Sabellida; family Serpulidae; genus Protula; species Protula sp. h YS-2021. The sequence continues at coordinate 21,701,134 of OX457033.1, forward strand.
TGGGCTCCGTCAGCGTTCGGTGCGGGACTGCTGTAATTATGCTGTGAAGTACTTTCCTGAAAACCTGTTGGTAATAATATATATTTCACATGGTTGATATTTTTATATTTAACAGAAGTTCGGATACAGTCATGGGTGTTTTTGGGACTTTTTCACACTGCTCTTTCTGAGTCTGCCGTGACTGCGTGTGTGTGTGTGTGGGGGGGGGGGGGGGGAGGGGGGAGGAAAGGTCTGAACTATTGATATTATTGGGAGGCACAGACGAAAGTATGGTGTGCAATTATCGTTTATTTTTTCTTGTTTATATTTAACACTCTCTAAATACAAATTTAATATTTTCAATTTTTATATATTTTTAGATTTTGGGGTATAGAGGTGGTTCGGTTATTATCTTTTGGGTGACACACAGTGTGTAGTTAATTTTTTACTTATATTCTACCCGAGTTTGAGAAGGGATGTTCCAAAACTATTATTCAGAATCACTGAAAATTTTTTTCTTAACTCTTTTCCAATGCCAAAATTAAACATTGCGACGGCATTAAGACATGTCGACATCACCTCTCATATTATTTGAATTCAGTGTTGCTGTTTTTTTTTCTGTTGCTGGTACTTACTATATATATCAACACAGATAACTATATTTTCTTTAAAGCATTTCTGTGTAAACTCAGAGCTATTAATAAACAATTTTAACTGCATCAAAATAGACATAAATTCAGAAGCAATAGCACATCTCTTTTTAAGATATTCCCAGTTCAGTAACAAACTTGCAACAACAAAAAACTACCCCGGAACCCAAACCAGTTTGATTAAGATGCAAACAAAATTACTTTCAAATATAAATTTTAATTTGAGGAAATAAAAATTTAACACAACAGAAAATTACAAATGTATATTTTGTAATTGTGATCAGTTTTATATACATCGCAAAAGTCATAATAATTACAAAAAGTCCTCTCCAATATCGCTCGCCTCCGCCCCCCCCCCAACCCCGCCCTCAGCCATTTCACGCCCTCCACAGAAAGAATGATGATGCAAAGTGAACTAAAACTGAAAAATATAAACATTTAAATAAAAGAATAAAACTTTAGCATACCTTGACGCGCGGCATTTGTTCTTTCGAATGTGTTTGTTTGCGCTTCCCTTTGTGCCCCTGTATGAGGATATCCGATCTGGTGTGGCACGGGTTGAAGGCGTCCTGTGGCTGCGCCATACACGGACGATCCGTTCATCTGCACGACCGTCTTGGGTTGTGTATCGGGGCTGTAGAACGTGCCCGTGTCGTGCATGGAGGGAGGCGGGGTAGCGCTTGTGGGACTCCTAGGCACTCTTCTCGGTGGCAGCGGTGGAGGCGTGTCATCGCTATCCTCACTCTGGGGCGCTGCTGGCGGGACGTTGACGTAATTGTGCGTACTCAGTAGACCATCTTTATCGGTCTTATTGCCATCAGTTAATTTCAAGTACGCATCCCGGGCTGGGGTTTTCGCGGAATATTCTTCCCGCGTCATATTGATTTCATGCAGCGCCTTGATTGGTATGGGTTTGAAAGAAGTTCCCTCCTTCTGACGCCACTTTGCGCTTGGTAGCTGGAAGTTTTCCACTTCCGGTTGAGGGCTTTTGCGCATGATCGGTGTGACAACTCGGTGTTGTATGACCACTGGTTTGGTGGTAACAATCCTTGCTGCCACACCTTCTTTCGGTGTGGGAGATCTGACGCGATAGTTTGGCTCACCTGAAATGACATCCTTGCGCCTGGTGTTTATTAATAAGCCTTGACCACGTGACGCATTATTAAACCAATCAGGAACGTTCAATTTGGTTAGAGAATTACTTATCCGCAGTTCATTCTCGGATGTTCGGTTGGCGTTGGTGTTAGATGCTACACCGGAAGTAGTACTGTCGTCGTTTCCGTTTGGCAAACAAGTCATACTCTGCGTTTTCTCAAAGGGCCCAATTGGATTACGCGTTAATTTACCTGGAGCAGGCTGCTCAAGGTTTCCATGACTACGGGCCCGGTTCGCCCGGTTGGCCCCATCCAGATCTGTCTCCAGAACAATAGGCTGTTCCTTGCTCAATCCGGTATCCAGATCCGTCTCTACTACAGAAGTACGCGATCCTCCACTGGCGAAAAAAGTTTTTGGCAGGCTGCCATGTATTCCCGCTCTCTCGAACATTCTTTTAGGCATCCCATCATCTCCTGCGGCTTTCGTGTGGGGGTTACTTCCGGTTTGCTTCACCTTATCCCACTGTTCATGGATATGCGAACTATTGGGTGCTTTCAGTTGCTTGTCCAGCCTGTGTTTAAGACTGTTCCCTTGCTCTCGTGAACCGTTCTCTGTTAATGGAATTCCGGTCGCAATACTTAACCTGGCATAATCTTCCGCAATGGCGAGTCGCTCCGAGTGCGTTCTATCGGATTTGAGGATTTCGGTATTAGCCGAATTATTTAGAGCAGTGCCTCTCTTGTGTTCAGTTCCGCTCTTCTCAATAAAGCTCTGTTGTAGCTCACTCGTCTGATGTTTATATTCATGTTTTCTATAGTTTTCTGTCCTATTTTGTGGCGCCGGGATCAATGTGGAATGTTTGTTTTCTGTGCCAAATCGTGACGATAATTGATGTGCCATGGGACTTTCATTTACTCCGTGATCGTTCACACTGCCTGGCTGGAAATAGTCTTTTCTAACAGACAGATCTTTATTACTAGTGCCGTATAATTGTTTTGTTTTATCCCTGATTTCCGAGGACGCTAGTGCAGCTAAACCTCCGTCCTCGGATTCACGAAGCGTATGATGATCAGATAAACCTTGCCCACTCACACCCGGGCTTTGCGGTTTGCGAGTGTCTTGGCCCCGCCTGCCTAGAGAAAGTTGTTCTGGATACAAATTTTCTTTGAAAGCCGATCTGTCATGCACACTTCTTTGTGAACTTCTCGCCCCACGGTACGCCCGTGGTTGTAAATACAGTAGCTGTCTTTGGTCTATATTTGACGGATCACTATCCTTCTCACACCTATCAATATTTGATTTATCCTTATCGCTGTCTGCCATTCTCGAAGAGTGTGTTGTTTTAACATATGGTGCATCGGAAGTCAATAAATTTAATGGGGATTCCTTTGATATATTCTGATTTTCAATTTGAATTGTTTTTATACCAGACACAGCTGTCTGAGATATTGAACCATTGCTCTTTGCTCGAGAATCAGTTGGCAATTGAAACTCACTTGGATTTACATTTCGATTATGTGTCGAATCATGGCTGCTGTCGTTATGTGTGGACGCATGTGGTGTTATTACCCTAGCAACCGCCTCGGTAACCATGCTGCTCAGCTGCGCCGAGTCTAAGCCCTCGGGTAAAGCGATCTCTATTGTATGGTGTTGTGCAGGGTATCTGTTCTCATTAGCATCATGAACGGGCTGCTCTATGCTCACTTTTAGTTTTCTCACGTTGTTGCTCAGGTTCTGATCTTTGCTCAGCAATGCCTTTGGACCAGGTGCCAGTCTGGTGTACACAGCAACGTTAGCGTCGTTATTGAGAGCTTTTACGACACCTCGAGCAGACTCCTGAACAGCCTTGTCGTCGCCGTTTTGAATGGTACATGATGTGGATATCATAATTGTTATATCGCGATTGTCGCCGTCCGTGTCGCTTGGTGACTGGTCACCCGTGGAGGCACTCTGAGCTGCGCTGGCCGTTGCTATGGAAGCCGCGCGTGCTGTTGCCCTAGCAACGGCGATGTAAGGATTCTCTCCGGTTGCCTCGGCACTTGCAACAGCGGAGACAACAGAATCGGCCAGGACTTTGGAATCCTGACTGGCTGAGAGTTTAAAATCCTTTCTGGCCAAGGCCGTTGACGTCGCCTGTGCTGTGACGTGTCTGGGTTTTACGGCGACCGTGACGTTCTCGTAAGCATTGTCTGCATGCGATCTGTCCTCTAGGCTTCCGTGCTTGATAATATTTTGTGTAATATCCTGTCCTACTGACAGCTTGCTAAGGTCAGGCTTTTCGGGTAGCGGCGGCATTTCTTGACGATTTTTTATCACCCTTTTATCTTCTTTATTACTCCGCGCATGAATAATTGTGTCAACATTTTGTCCATTACGGACATGGTCCATTGATGGATATTGTTGTGTATTCTTTGGACTGTCAACAAAATACATTTGTCCGGTGCCCTGTGAACATGCTAATTCGCTATAAGGTGAGCGATTACGAGCCAATAATGATGTTTTCGATGAGTTCAATGTCTCATCAATGCCATGCGATTCTGATTGATGGTGTTCTGTATGCTTATCTACAATGCCAATATTTCTTTTAGGATTCGATGTATATGGAGTGTTTTTGCTTTTCAACTGGGAAATATTATCGCCATTAAAATTGTTTGAAATAAACATTGCCTCGGGTAATGACCTTTCCCCCTTTCTGGGAGGCAGGCCATCATTTCTTGTTTTAAGAGAGGTTTGGTATCGCCCTTGACCTGGAGAATATTCCTCCTGAACATTTTCACTATGAACATTTTCACTATGAACAGTTTCCTTATGAACACTTCCTTTTTGGTTTTTATCGTTCGTCCAAAAATGAAATTGTTTTGTATTGTTTTCCTGTAGGAATGGCATTACATTATCCATTTGTGTGTTTGCTTGCACTGAGCTGCTTGGTGCATAGCCATATTTGTTGCGATCATTTGGCGTGCCATCGAAAAACCACCCCGGGCCATTATCAAGTTTGTTTGTAAGTGCCTGGAACGTTGGTGAAGAGGCAGCTTGTGACTTATCGATACTATCAACATTTTTACTTATATTTTTATACGGTTGTCTTAGTGTGGGGCGGTATTTTACTTCGTACCCGTCGTTTTCGTATACTTGATTTGACAGGCTTTGTCTTGTTTGATCTTTATATGAGCTCTTCTGATCACCTATTGATACGGGCTCGTTCAATTTGAATTGATATTTTTGTTGCCTGTCTATAGTGAAAGTATATTGCTCCTGGCCTGGTATATTCTCAGAAGATTCCTTATTCTTTTTTAGCAATGCTTGGGGTAGAAAACTGCTCCCATGGCTTGAAGTTTCACGAGAAATCACCGCACTGTTTGCTGATTGGCTTACGCGTGAGGTATTATTTACCACGCTATCATTGCTGTTGCCTTCTATTAACGCCTCGACACGCTTGTGGTGGCGGTGCGGCAGTGAGTCAATACTCTGCACAGGTGAGTCTATTTCTTGTGCGGGCTGCTCAGGTAATAGCATATCTTGCGATTCGCGTGAAGATCCTCCACTCGTATGTGATCTTTGACAATCCTCTATAGAGCGTTTTCGTGACTGAGATACAGTGTTTAATAACGTATTGCTACCGGTGACAAGGCTCTCATGTGCACTTGAACCCTTGTTCTTATCTTGCAAAGTGGATTTTGAATCCGCGGTAAGTCCCCGTATCTCGGCAAACTCACCATTTTGATTGCTATTCAGCGCATTGCACTTGTCAGAATCCATTAATGCTTCGCCTGATTGTGTTTTCTTGGGAATGTCAGAGTCACAAAATGGTGCAAATTTAACAGAATTCACTGGCGGTGTGCTGGTATCCGTGTCTTCATACCAAGCAGTCTTAATAGATTCCACGTCACCGTGCGGTTCATGGACGCTTTCGCTGCTCGGAGAACTGCTTGCGTCACTCTGACGGCTGACGTCACTGTGACGGCTGACGTCACTGTGACGGCTGACGTCACTCTGACGACTGACGTCACTCTGACGACTGATGTCACTGTGCCGACTAACGTCACTCTGATGGCTGACGTCACTCTGTCGACTGACGTCACTTTGAAGGCTGACGTCACTCTGTCGACTGATGTCGCTGAATCTGCTTACGTCACTTCTTTGGCTTAAATCAGTACAGTTTTTGACGTCGCTGCGTTCGCATGCTGTGTCAATGTCGACGTTGTCGTGGTGATTCGTGACGCTATGTCGACTCGTATCACTGCACTGGCTGGCGTTGTTGAGACGGCTGACGTCACTACAATCGTGCCCATCGTTCCCCATAGTCTTACACTTGTCCACATCCGGTGTGGGCGAGATATCACCAGCAGAGCGCGAACTGAACCATGTCATTGCAGTATCGAGGCCTTTCGCCGAGTCCTGTCTAAGCGTTTCTGCAGTAATATGACTCGGAAGGGAGGTTACAATTTCTTCTTTCGAGAAACTACTTCTTCTTGACAGTTGTTCTATGCGCGAGATACGCGACGGTACTTCCGTTGCATTTTCCATTTCCGGTTCGCCCTCTAACGGCTGGTCCTGACACTCTTGCGGTGGAGAAACGCTCCTATCTGCATTTTGAGGACTCGCCAATGAATCCACTTCGCTGTCCCTGTCCTGTGACCTTGAAAAGTAACCAGTATCCCCGAGGTCAACATGTACGGGAGTAGTGAAGTCATTTCCTTCCGCCGTCATCTTAGACATACTACCGTCTGGAGAATAATACGATGCATTTTGCTCCGACTCCTGTAATGATCCTTTCGGTGTACCGAATGATTCCTCCGAAGATGCGGTCCCTAGCTCATCGGTATCTTCTGGCGGATCTCTGGAGGGGCTCCGTGGCTGGTCATTCTGATCATGGAGATCATTCTCATCCTCACAGTCCGTCGCTATGCTGGCAGTGTCAGATACATAGTCACTCAGAACTACGCTCTCTGTAAGTTCACAACTCAAATCAACCGAGTTCCAATCAGTTTGAGAGTTTACCTTGTTGAGATTGCAGAATGGTTCTCTCTCTATGACTGGCTTAGATGTTCTTGATTCTGATTCCATCGGAATATCATCAACAATGGCATCTGTTTCAGGCGGCATCGATTTATTCATAAGAGATTCACCCATGTCTTCTGTATCTTCATTTTGCATGTCATCTCCCGTATTTTCCTCTGTGGCGTCATTCTCGTTGGCGTCGTCGCTAAGCGAAGAGACGTTTTCGACATCCTCGGCACATAGTGTCGAGGTACTGTCTGTCAGCTGCTTGCTTTCAACTAGGCACGGTCGGTACATACCTTCAGCCATTTTATCCCATTGTATTTTTATTGGCGCAATAGGTATATCCTCCAAATCAAGATCACATTCGCACCAGTTTTGATTTTGATTGGATGACTGTCCGCGTGTATCCATGGTAACCGGCGCAGTATTCGTACCTAATTGTTCTTCGCTATGTTTATCTAAACTTGGTTTCGCGACGTCACAGATATCAGGGTAATCACCTTCCGAGAGAACCTCACTGTTTGTAAGTTCACAGTTCAATTCATTCCTCCAGTCCCGTTTATTGTCTGATGTCGAAGTGATAACAAATGCTTCGGTGGTTCGCGCAAAGCGCTGCACATAGCCGGAAGTGCTTCGCAGCGAACTGAGATGCGACTCAGCGTCGGCCTGGGTGCCTTCACCCTCTGTGCTAGAACCGGACAAGATATGGGCGATATTAGGTTTATCTACAGCGTCATGCTCCTCGTCACTTTCTTCAGCGATGGTTTCAAGCGTTTTATTCAGAATATCGTCAATGTCATTCACACCGTTGACGTCATGTGTCTGTGACGTACCGGCGTCGCTGAGGTCAGTCATATTACTATATCTAGTCATTGGGAACAGTCCTGCTTCACGCTCCACAGCCCCCTCCTCCAGGTACCCCTCCTCCGGATAGCTGTTATCCAGGTCCGCCGAAGCTATCCGGTGTTGTCCGAGCCTGGCTTGTTCTTCAAGGCGTGCCTCTTTGCGCCGAGCGTATTCCTCTAAAATTAAGTCCACTTCGGTTATCGGTGGCTTTGGTGGGCATAGCGTATCGAAGTCACTGCTGTCTTGAATAAACACAAAGTTGTGATCAACGCCATTAGTTAAGCCAAGTTCACTCTTAATATTCCTCACTCTGTAATAATTATCCGAGTTATTCGCTCTTATAGATGTCTCCACATTTATCCCGCTTTGATTGTGGTTAATATCCGCTTGCGTCCGCAAACCTTTCTCTGTATCACCGTCCCTAATATTAACACAATGAGACGTCAACTGCTTACACCTAGAACCATTATTATTATTGCTAACAGCAGTAGTTTGGTCATCCGCAGTAGAAATTAGCTCCCTTGAACCTTTAGTATTATAGGAATAAGTGTCACTTAAGCTCTGTGAAGCGTATTGATTCAGCGCGTGCATATAAGCTGCTTCTTCTGCGTTCCCTTCACAGCGCAGCAGCAACTCCCCATCACCTGTTGTTATTACCTGAGCATTATTTTCCAACAGCAGACGACTTTCATATTGATTCCTTATTTCATTTAGTTGTATATCGGAGTTCAGATAATCGGTCGGCATGTCATCGTCACTGTCTACGGCGTAATCGGAATCGATAGCGCTGAGGCTGTATAGGTTCTCATCGGAGAACGATTTAAACTGTCTTTTCATTTGTCCTTGACCGGATGTCACGTGACCAAGCGGCTCGCTCAGGCTATCGGGCCATGGTATGTGTTTATCCACGGTCTCCATGGTAATTTTTTAAACAGAATTAATCAAGTTAGCTTTACACTGCTTTGAAGTTTATCAACGTAAAATCTCTTTAAGCTGAGACGTTTGTTTTAGTTTATTCTTTATTTTAAAGTTGAAAAAATAACACAGTGTATGTATTTTCTTAACACACAGTAATAGCCTTATATATCTGTGCCTTGGCTGTTTTTATAGCTGCGTTCTTTATCCTTTTTATTGGTCATTTGTTGACAAAAACGAATAAAATCAAACGCAGAACACTCATGATTTTAAGTGAATTGATCACATACTTTCCTACATCGACAAAAGGACAGCGATTAATGAATCCCCAAAAAGTAAACATTCACGGACGATCACTCATCTGTCCCTTAAGTGCCATCAGATACAAGCATGGTCACCTTTATGGAGTTAACAATGTTATCACAATTTAATTAACATATCTTTGCCGGTTAAGTTCATGATATGTTAATGGTGTTCCTTTAAGGAATCAACATAGTTTTGACAGAGCGACACGAACAGTTTTTTTTTAATTCCGTTTTTTCCACCAACTCAGTGCACTTGCTATAAGAGAATTCCTGTTATTGAACCATTGTTGCTCAGTTCATTTTTACGGCAATTTACACACACACAGACTTTCAATACGTATCCATTTCGGCGCTCAGAAGATAATAAAGATATACTCTTTTCATTCAGAGAAATAAAGTACCACTATTGATATACCAGTCCTGAAAATACTATTAGTTATGTATTAACCTGTCTGACAATTTTTCGTGTGCAATTATTACCTTGTGTGTTGATCTATCTCGCCGAATAAAATAAGAAAATAAACTTTCATTCTTTCATTTATAGCAGGAACTTATTAAAAAGCTACGCTATGTTAAATTTACATTTTTTTCTTCGATGCTATACAAATATAACGTGGGGTGTGTTTTTGGTCATGAAACTGTAGTAATGGTTTGATGTTTACATTTTCACAGTTGTCATTTGCCATTCGTTGATGGCGAATGTAACGGATATAATGTTACGATGTTATAAACACACGCCGACGCCTGTTTTCACGCTTGCAACGACATTTGACTCCCTCCTGTGTTGTTAAATCAGTTAGGGTATCGTCTGTTTTATAGTTAAAATCACTTGAACGTAACTCGGTTCTTTTTAACGACAACACGAAAGCCATCAAGACATATCCATTTTCTAGTCACAGTGCTGTTATAACAGCAAAGAACACCCTCGAAGAAACACTTTAAATCTTAACAGCCCAACACAACAACGTGGCTTTTTATTCTCTTCAAATACATATAAAAATATATGCTTCATTCGAACACCTTCGATGACAGTTAATAAATCCACAATATTGAAGCGAATCCTTGGCGTTTTTATCCGGATTTTTTTTTCTTCTGTGAGATCTGGATCGCTCCCACGTGGTCCCATATGGCCAGTGGCGATGCCCATTGTTTCTCAGCCCAATATTTCCCAGCTTTGATGCATTCCAGAAGTGAAATAATCAATCTCTTTTTCGCTCAATGACCCACGTATAAAACGTACTATATTAAGGTGTATTCAATACTTAATGGCCCATGTTGTCTTGTGTACCTTGTGGAATGTGCCAAATAATGGATCGTCCTGGATCAGGCCTTTGTAAAAAGAAGTAATAGATTCGTGTTAAAACCTTTTCGTTATCAAATAGCTTTGTACATATTTGAACATGAGGATGTGAACTTCATTCCTTGCAAGCATTTCGGTGCATTTTTTTATATGCCGTTGAATGAACATATGAATTGCTTATGAGTGATAAAAATATGAAAATGTAAATACAACAAAATATAATGTTTCCAAAGTGTCCGTTAATATAAATAAGGCAATAAGATATTAATAAACTAATTTCTTTTCAACCACACTACAAGCAGGGGTGAAAGAGGGCGGGTGGAGGGGGGGGGCTAAATGAAAATCTGATGTCGGAGGAGGAAAAAGAAGGCTGCAATAATAAAAAAGAAGCGAAGGAAAATGGAGTACGAAGTTTTATAAGCATTTTAAATGTTCTATTGTCATTTTAAAAGCAACAAAAATGAAACAAAGGGTGACGAAATATGTGGGTAGCTCAGGTATAGATGAAGCTCTCAAGACGAGATATATCCTCAGCCCCTTTCTCCCCTCCACACCCCACCCCCCCCCCGAATTATAAATACTTCGTGATAATGGTCCTTAATTTAGAGCATACCGTATTAATGAAAGAAGTTCGTAAGTTAATGCACTCTTTTTAGATCTCAAATTGCTTGTAATTATTTACATCTGTGCGTTTAGACATTCATTAGACGCTTTTCCCTGAAGTAAAAATAAACGGCTATAAAGAAATGCCACTTAAAATGAACAGTCTATGTCACTGCATGTTATTTATATTTGTGAAAGGAAATCGCATAGTGTAACCAAATGATAGTCATTTAAGGTGTGTAGTTATTTTAGGCGGCAGTGTAGAAGGTAAGAGGCAACTGATCTGTACTTTCAGAATTAATCGGGTTTATACACTGAAAAGGGCAAATCCGACTAAATCACAAATTGGAGCATTATTTTATGGTACTATTCCAATTGGATTTCGTTATGAAGACACTGACAAGCACGATTAGCCGGGAGAAAGGACCGCTTCAGTCTAGTTCAGTTACAGGGCAGTGCGATTTCCCCTTGTTCAGCTTCGTCGCAGGAATAGTCCGATTTCCCTTGTTCACCTCCATCGCAGAGGTAGTCCAATTTTCCATGTTCATCTGTACTCACATTTTAGATCTATTTTCAAACTGAATTACTGCGCGTAGTTGCCACAGTTTTGTCCGGCTCCCTCCACAATAGCATACCCTGGGCATGGGATGGTCTTACGGATCAGTGCCAATCCCTCTCCCCTCCCCCACTCCCTTTAAGACCAAATAGTCACAACAGTAATTCAAGATCTGCAGTCTTGTGGCAAAAAATGTCTTGCACGGTCTAAAACGCCATTTAAGAGAGAAAACGAAATTCTTGTCCTCCACTCCTATTTCTAACAGACATACTATAAAAACAAAGTCTCTCCATGCAGTTGACACAATCCCGGTCAGTCATTGACCAATGAGGAGAGAGTTGGAAGTAGGTCATGACACCATTTATGACCACCGAGAGTGCTGCATTCCAACCTTTGGCTGAAACGATCGAATTCAACTTTTCAGATATATCAGAAGTAGCAAATTTACAGTAGTAAAAAATTGTAATAAATTGGAAAATAACCTAGAATTCTAAGCTGATTCCATTTAGAGAAAAAAAGAGAGCACAGAATGGTAGCCACGCATAAATGGGAATGGGGTCAGCACTTGCTTTCTGCTCTCATCCCATTGGTCGGTAATTGATCAGGACTTTCTGCTTTCATCTGATTGGTCAGTGATTGATCAGGACTGTTCCATTTTTTTCTGTTATATTCGTGCCTATTCATAGAGGAAAAGCCAACTAAAAGCGAGATCAGCGAATTCAGAAGCTTTTGCAAAATAAAAGTGACAGTTGCTAAGGCGCTCACCCCTATCCCACTCATCCAGGTTTTATATTACTTGTTGGGCAAAGGCTTCGGAACATGTGAAATGACACACAGAAAACTCGATACCCACTTAAATTAGAAATTAAAACATATATGGTTTCTTTGCATATTAAAATTCATCACACGTTTTCAATTATTTCTCAACATTACACTTTTGTGATTGTGAGAGTGCATTCACGTCACGTGTGATTGATTCACGATTGATCTGGGCAAGGGGTGGGGGGGGGGATGGGTCTGGAACAGCAATCTTATTTGTTAGGACCTTAGAGGAACAGGGTTGTAACCCCATAAACCTTTGCACCAGCTATTTTTCACGAAGTTTATTTTACAAAAGAATTATTGTTTTTCGTTATATTAAAACAAGCAAAAAAAACATGTGCAATTAAGTTTGAATTCAAGTCCATGTGAAGCCGGCATCTAAAACCACAGCATTTATCAAGTGTCAATCATATTGCTGAGATCAAGTTGGAGGGGGGAGTGGGGGAAGGGGGAAGGGGGAAGGGGGATGTGACCTTAGTTCCGCTCATGAAAGACCGGATTGTTCAACTTCATGTCTTTTATAACTTGTCTTTTACTTCTTAATTTTCTAGTTTAAAAACTTTGAACGGAACAAATTTTGTATAAAAAGCACGGCACTTGAAACTGAATATATACACCTGCTGTGTGACACAGATACGGCTAACCGTATCCCCGCTGTAGTCATGTCATTTACAAGCTTTTTGTCGCGGAGTTCACTATAGCGTTATTATAACTTACAATAACACTTGTTTAACAATAATGTGACAATGTATTTGACTGTAAGTGTTATTTCTTCTGCTTATCCTTTCAACCTTACAGAATATACATAAAACAGTGACTTCACTTTCATAAAAGCTTACCCGCTGCAGTGCTGGTGCAACAATTTTGTATACATTCTTATTATTCATAAAAATATTTGAGGAGAGAGAGGACTGAAATTTGGTTAACTGGTATATTATTATGCAGTCACTGTTTGCTATGATTATTGTAAATTTATTTAGATGTGTAAGATGATAACTTGTGAAATACAAATAAGCATGTTTTCGCAGTGCTGTTGCGGTATGTCTGTGTTTTAAATTGTCAAGTCAAAAACATAGATATCACGCAAGAGATGTTTCATCTAAGATAAGGATTGTGAATAAGGGTGTCCCATTTGACTTCCATTGCCAATGTTGTGTTTAGTTCACCCTTTGACTTGGATTATGAACAGTAGAACCACCTGTGGGACTTTAAGTAAAGCGGTCCAGTTCCTAGAAAAGTCCTATTCCTAGGGCTATTTATTTTTATGGGAGATACCTAGAACGGATCCATTGAAAAGTGGTCCTCCTGTATGTGAGGTAGTTTCGGCGTTCGGACTTATTAAACAATGTCAATGTACTTGCAAAGTTTCATGCAATATTTTTTTAGTATTTTTCACAATAAAATTCAAAATAAACTATTTATGCATATACTATACTTTAAAGATAATATCGTGGAACAATGGCACGTTCACATTACTGGATCTCATCACTGGCCCACATCACTGGCTCAAGTCGCTTGCTCACTTCACTGGTTCACATCAATGGCTCAAGTCACCGGCTCACATGAAAAGCTCATATCCATGGCCCACATTACTGGCTCACATCACTGATTCACATCACTAGCTCACATCAATGGCTTACATCAATGGCTTACATCACTGGCTCACATCAATGGCTTACATCACTGGCTCACATCACTGCTCACATCACCCGCTCTCACATCACTGGCTTACATCACTGGTTCACATCACTGGTTCACATCACTGGCTCACATCAGTCGCTCACATCACCGGATCACATCACTGGTTCGAATAACTGGCTCATATCACAGGTTCGCATCACTGGCTCACACCAATAGCTCACATCAATGGTTTACATCACTGGTTCACATCACTGACTCACATCACTGGCTCACATCACTGGTTCACATCTCTGGCTTACGTCACTGGCTCACATCACTGGTTCACATCACTGGCTCACATTCCTTGTTCACATCACTGGCTCAGATCAATATTGGCTCACATTACGGTTCACATCACTTGATCACGCCACTGGCTCAGATCAATTGCTCACATCACTGTTCACATCACTGGCTCACATCACTGGCTCACATTAAAAACTCATATCAATAGCCCACATCACTGGATCTCATCACTGGCTCACACTGTCTCACATCCCTGGTTCACATCAATGTTTCACATCAATGGTTCACATCATTGGCCCACATCACTGGTTCACATCACTGGCTCACATCACCGGATCACATCACTGGTTCGAATCACTGGCTCACATCACAGGTTCGCATCAATGACTCACATCAATAGCTCATATCAATGGCTTACATCACTGGTTCACATCACTGACTCACATCACTAACCCACATCACTGGTTCACATCACTGGCTCACATCACTGGTTCACACCACTGGTTCACGTCACTGGCTCACATCCCTGGTTCACATCACTGCCTCACATCACTGGCTCACATCCCTAGTTCACACCACTGGCTCACATCACTGGTTCCTGTCACTTGCTCACACCACAGGTTTACATCACTGGCTCACATCACTGGCTCACGTCACTGGCTCACATCACTGGCTCACATCACTGCTCACATCACTGGCTCATATCACTTGTTTGCATCACATGCTCACATCACTGGTTTATATCACTGGCTCACATCACTGGTTTACATCACTGGCTCACATCACTGGCTCACGTCACTGGCACACACCACTGGATCACATCACTGTCTCACATTAATGGTTCACATAAGTAACTCAGATCACTGGTTCACATCACGGTTCACATCACTGACTGACATCACTGGCCCACATCACTGGTTCACATCACTGGCTCACATCAGTAGCTCACATCACTGGCTCACATCACTGCCTCACGCCACTGGCTCATATCACTCTCTCACATCACTGGTTCACATCACTGGCTCACATCTCTGACTCACATCACTTGCTCATATCACTTGTTCGCATCACGGGCTCAAACCACTGCATCGCATCACTGTCTCACATTAATGGTTCACATAAGTGACTCACATCACTGGCTCACATTATTGGTTCACATCACTGGCTCACAAAACTGCTTCACATCAATGGTTCACATCACTGGCTCACGTCACTGGCTCACATCACTCTTTGACATCACTGGCTAACATCACTGGCTCACATCACCTGTTCGCATCAATGATTCGCATCACTGGTTCACACCACTGGTTCACATCACTGGAACACATCACTGGCTCACATTCCTGGTTCACACCACTGGCTCACATCACTGGCTCCCATCACTGTCTCAAATTAATGGTTCTCATAAGTGGCTCATATCACTGGCTCACATCACAGGTTCACATCACTGACTCACATCACTTGCCCACATCACTGGTTCACATCACTGGCTCAAATCTCTGGTTCACATCACTGGTTCACGTCACTGGCTCAGATCGATGGCTCACATTAGTGGCACACGTCACTGGCTCACATCGCTGGTTTAAATCACTGGCTCACATCCCTGGTTCACATCAGTGGCTCACACCACTGGCTCACATCCCTGGTTCACATCACTGGCTCACATCACTGGTTTACATCAGTGGCTCACATCACTGGCTCACATCACTGGCTCACGTCACTGACTCACATTACTCTCTCTCATTACTGGTTCACATCACTGGCTCACATCACTGACTCACATCACTGGCTCACATCACTTGTTTGCATCACTGGCTCACACCACTGGAACACATCATTATCTCACATTAATGTTTCACATAAGTGACTCAGATGACTGGCTCACATCATTGGTTCACATCACTTGCTGACTTCATTGGTTCACATCACTGGCTCACATCACTGGCTCACATTAATGGTTCATATCAGTGACTCACATCACTGGTTCACATCACTGGCTCACATCAGTGACTCACATCACTGGCTCACAACCCTGGTTCATATCACGTGCTCACATCACTGGTTCACATCACTGGGTCACATCACTGGCTCACATCACTGGCTCACATTAATGGTTCACATCAGTGACCACATCACTGGCGCACTTCACTGGTTCACATCACTGGTTAACAGCACTAGCTCACACCACTGGTTCACATCACAGGTTCACATCACTGAGTCACATCACTGGCTTACATCACTGGCTCACATCACTGGCTCACATCATTGGCTCACATCATTGGCTAACATCACTGGCTCACATCACTGGCTCACGTCACTGGCTCACATCACTTCCTTTACCGGCTGTCCATTAAAGAAAGTTAGCCAAGTGAATCGAAATGTGATATCTCATAACATAATGCTTTTCATGTGTTGAAGATTTGTCAGAAGAATGAACATGAAAAGCTTTTGATGAAAAAATAAAATTATGACAAAATACTGACGAATTTATGGCAAAGCTAATGACTATTTTGTTTCTTTACATCGTGTTATAATTTGTAAATTGGCAACATCAATAGCGACAAAAATTCTGGCAAATTTTTCAGTCGAAAACGTGTCTTTCTGACAGGCTACAGCTTCAACCTTCTTCCTGACGACAATACGACAATATTTCGATAAATGTATAACCATGCCAAAGACAGGTTATGTCATAGTGATTATTTATTTCCTCAAGACAGCCGATTGAATTTTGTCATGGTTGTGAAAAAAAAAATGAAAAAATCTTGTTATTCTGATGACTTTTAGACGACTGCATATTACGTACGTAACTGCATTTTGATTGGCGGACGATGTGTTTATCATTTGCGCGGTTTGAGCAAATCGACAAGTAATGTCAAGGGGACCTCTTTACAAATTGCCGGAAAAAATATATAGAGATGACATACTCCATTCTCTGGCAATTGTGGGTTCAGTTTTGTGTCAGCATCATTACTGCCAATTGTTTGCGTACTGGATGTGAGAGACCCTTTTATTTTTGATGATATTGCTTGAAAAATGGTATTCCCACAGATATAAAAATCTTTTAAGTTAGTTCAAGGTATAAACATCAACCATAAATAAATAAGAGAGTTGGTTTAATAACCATAAAGTACATGTGTACTTTCCATGAGGTCAACCGCGATGGATGATCTGTAAACGATTGGCGACAATTCATTGTTTTCTTCAAATTTACCTTCATTTAACAAATATAAACAAATATAAAATAATTTGAAACTTAACTGGACAATGCGGCAATGTAAATGAATTAACAATACAAATCATTCTTAAAAGTCATCAACACTCAAACCGGCAGATATTAATGATTTCCCAGCTTCGATCAATGTAATATAAAAAGTCAGCCATTACTCCTGCGTTCAGTTTTATTAAGTAATGCTCAATTTAAATTGATTGTTATTGATTTATAAAACGTTGAATTCGTTTCTGCCACAGAGATGACTCACTGCAAATAGGTGTTCAATATTTAATGTAAATTTCCTCTTTTACGCTTGCATACTAAGAACTCCAGTGACTGGACCTGCCTGTTTAGAAAAGCCTTTTTATCAAAACAATATCCAGTTTAATACGAAACTGATTAAGATCACACTTCAGTTATTTACTAAACGGTATCGCATTAAAATTAATATAACTAACCACAAACAACAAATATTTTACAAAATATATTCAAATGTAAATTATACTTCTGACAACAGGTCACTTTTAAGCAGAATGTTTGTGTCATTGATTCGAGCTATCAGCTGAATGTTTGTTTACACACAACAATGACGTCAAATTAATATGTTTTCAGTCTAATTGGAGCTTTTCGCTCTACATTTCGCCGATGAGCCTCGTCTGAAATGTTGTCTTTATGACTATCAAATATACTTTAAAAAATGATACCATGTAGAATACAATACAATGCGCTCATATCAAGCAGCGAATTTCATGTATACATAGCAGAAAAATGGAATCAGTATAAGTCACAAAATTAATACTGCATTGCCACAAATATTTATCTATCTATTTATTCATAGATAGTAATCGTGAAGCCTGCAGGCGCACTTTCGTACCACAGATATGACAAATCTTCACTGCCCAATGGACTCCATCTGCTTGTTTTGTATTTATAGGTTTTAATAGCTTGACAGTAACATTAAATCCATTCTCCTTTTGAATTTTAATTTTGAAAAGTTTGGATGACAAAATATGATAACTACAAAATATTGCATGACCTGCTCATAATTATTTCACAGGAGCGAGAAAGCTTGTGTATTTAGAAAAATAATTAAAAACTGAAGATAAATAGTTCAACTGACAAGTGGCCAAAGAAGACTGTTACACAAAAGGACTGACGCACTGGGTGCAAATGTTGCCCTCAATACCTCACCCCTGAACGTACTCTTGCGAATTTATAATCGCTACGACAAAACTGTTTCCGTATTTAAAACACCATCATTGGCTAGATAACATAACTGAAAAATGAAAGCCATTTAAGTCGATTCGATAAAGACTACACTGATAAAAATGAAGAAAACGGGACAGGATCTGAGAAGAAAACGGCTAAACAAAAAGAATTTCCATGCATTGTTTTGGAACAGAGGCTGCTGGAGCGTGTGTGACAGGAATTCAATGAACGTAGTGAGTAAAGCACGACATAACCTCAGAGCTGAGCCGTTTCTAAAGCAGTGTCTGCAGCGGATACGTCATGCACAGGCGCCTCACCTGGAGAGATGGATACACTAACCCCATTAGAACATGTAACCAAACCGAGTAAAAGCATCCGGGCTTCAAACGCTTTATTTTGTGAAAGACCCACAGCCACCTCACTTCTTGACCAAAGCAAAGAAACGACCTACTGACCTTTAATTTCAATTTTTCGCATAAAAACAAAGATACACAATTTATGTTTATACTTTCGAAACTACAATTACTGATAGTTACAATGACCACGTTTTGTTGTTCTTCTACCAACTGTGTCAGTTATTATACTGCGATTTATCAAGGAAGTATTTTGCTACTTGTAGCCTCGTTTTTGGTGAACCAGAATTGCGTCCCGATTCCATCAGTAATTTTGGGATCGAAAATTTAAAATGCTGTGTGACAGAGCTACAAACAGAATAAGCAACACTGGGTATAATTGTTAACATTAGCGGTTGTAAAGTAATTGCCTTCTGCAGTAATAAAACAACTACAGTGAAATCATCATTCCCCTCCCATCATTAAGAAATCTAAATGAGTGGTAGTGTTTTCCTAATAACAGGATACCCCCTGATACAGCGGTTAATACACCACGGGTGATGGGAAAAGTTGTCACAATCCAGAACACAAATATCGTTGTTCTATTTATCTTTCCTATTCCAGCCCATCCCTCACATAGAATACATATCAACTTAAATAATAATAAATTTCAAATACTTTATCAGTCACTAGCTCTGATTTTTGTACCCTTTTCCGAAATGGGAGTTTGTTTCGCTTTTTATTCACGACATGTTCAGTTTCCTTCATATATTTTAATCCCTCCCTTTGCTACCTGAGAATTATATTTCTGCGCATTTTCTGTTAAGTCAGATACCCTTCGCTTTTTCACAGGCTCTCTTCACATCTTTATCTGACCCAATGTAATCATTATCATTGCTTTTGACTTCCCGTCTTTTTTTCATTTCAAGTAATTCTTCTGTCATTCATTCTTTCTTTATCTCTGTTTCGTTTTGGTAGATACTCTTCACAAGTCACAGTAATGTGTATTTTATATAGCTCCATTCGTTTTCCTTCTGTTTTCACATCTCAAAGAACTCACAAAACGGTTAAAGAACTAACAAAAGTTGCCACGGAAATGCGGTAATGGATAAAAATAGCAAACGCTATTTGCCTTCCAGGGCGAAGTCAAAATGTTATACAACATTAAAAAACCAGGAACACACCTGGAGGAGACGGAATGACATCTGAAATGCTAAAAGCATTAGATTAAGTTGTAACGACTCGCATCCCTTCTACAAAAGTACTTAGAAACTTATACAAGAAAGAATAAAAATCAAGATCGATTGTGAAACAAGGGAAAATCAAAATGCATTTAGAAAAGAAAAAGTACCAGGGAAGAACAACTTCTGAGTGTATTCTGTTTTATCGACTATGAAAAGTAATTGAGCCATAAATTCCTAGCACAGAGACTGGAAAGATACAGCATTATGACAAGGCCCTTTTGGAGCAGATATCAATAATACGACCAGTAATGGAACATCTGGAAATAAAACAACAAACAACAAACAACAAGATTTGCGTAGCACTCATTTTCAAACTTGTAGAAAAAGACAGAGCATCGCTAACAGTAGCATCGCCAAACCAATTCAAATAAGAAGTCAACAGAGTTGACATATGGGCATGACAAAGAACGCAAAGAAAACAAAGGTAATGATTATAAGCCACAAACAAGCATTATTCCCATGTTAAGACAACATTGAAGGACTATGTACAAGAACAAGTGGCCAACTTCTACATATCTTGCGTAACATTAAGCAGGAGGTGTCAAATACGAAAACGAAATTAAACGATAATAGAATAAGCCAAGCATTTGTCAACATGAAGAAAATTCTCACAGCAGAAAAGATCAATTTGAAAACAATAGTTAGACAACTTAAATGCTATTTATAGTAGTAGCTTTTATAGAGAGTAGAAACATAGACATTAAGCCAATCAAGTAGGAGGCCTTTGAAATATTTGCTGTAAGCAAGATGCTGCGGATGAGCTAGGCTGAAAAAAGACCGATGATAAAGTGCTAGAAGCGGCAAAAGATATCTATACCAAACAGTGAAAAGCCGCAAACTGGCCTATTTTGGACACACTGGGCGAAAATGCAGTCTTAAAAAGGTCTTTCTCGAACGGATTGCTGACGGCAAAGCGGATGAGGAAGGCTTAGGCTTCAGTTGTCGGCCTGCATCCAAGCCTGGACGGTAAAGACATTCTGAGAGAGTAAAAACATTGCCTAGGAACGGATAAGAGGAAAAACTGCCTAAATAATTACGTAATTGCTCCATTTTGGCAGGTTAGATTACAATAGATAGACTGGGTAACTATTTAATTGCACTTAAGACCATATTTCATACGGCACTTTTTAAATTGTAACTGAATTTGATGACAGCTGATCTACCCCACACAGAACATCATCACTGGAGTCACTCACTCTGTTTAATAATAATTCCCAGTTTAAAGGATTCCAGTGCAGTACATTGGTTGACAGGTTTCAACCTATTTGCCACTCTCCTTTGACCCAGAAGAGTCACCTACTCTGATATCGTTGCAAATAAAATCGTATCTTATCTTGTTTTATTTTATCTTGGAAGGAGTGCATCTGTCGCAGCGGTAGTACTGGTACTATCATCCTGGCATGTATTGTTAGGATCTATTGGGCAAGTTGATTAAGCGTGGAAGCCGAGAGCGTGTTGACAGAGTCTCGCTGTATTTCACGACATATCAAAGTCAAATTTGTGTGACTTGAACCTTGATAGAGAATGCAAAGCACTATAAAAAAGTAACATTTAGCCACATCTCCAGATAATATACCAGCTTTAATACATTTGTTGCCTTCACTTTAGTCATAGCCAAGAAAGTGCAGTTGGACTCATGACTGTGATGCTTTGAGGACTAAATTACACTCATCCGATTTCCGGGTTAGCCGGAAATTGGGACGGTAATAATCTAAAAAATGGTCCTACTTGCGAGGTTGTTTAAGGAATTCCGTTCCATCTGAGGTTTCCGTTCTTTAGAACAGAATGTGTGATATGAAGGTATATCATAAGCTAATATATCCACTGAACATATTTATGTCAAGGTCGTTTGTACTGGTATTGTAATCCATCGATGTGACGTTTTGATCGAGTAGACAAGTTGATTTAGCTTGAGAAATGAGTGAATTGTTGACGGAGTCCTACTGTATTACCCGGCGTATATCGACGCTCTCTGTCGTCGAGTGGTTAGACAAACAGTTTGAAGTAGATGTTGTAGAGAACATGAAAAATCAATCGGTGAAGTGCAACTGTGCGACTTTTCGTGTGTTCCTGGGGAAACCTCCAATTGGCTCTTCAAGTTTCTTTCTTTTCACTGACGTGATTTTTACGTAATCGATAGCCTGCTTCTCCTGCTCGGAACGTACGACTTTCCAGGGCATGGCTCCCCGAACATTTGGGCAATGTCATTGATGTTCTTAAATCACGAGTATCAAACTGACGTACACATGCAACAAGATCATTTTCTAATCAGTTTTATTATAAAAAGGGAACGCACTGTAGGACTATTTGATTTTAAATCGAAAACACTACAGAACAAGCCATGTGTTTGCTCTGTACTGCAGAGGATACTGCAATTGTGATCACATTTCATTAGATTGTGGTTACATTTTAATGGACAACTATCTTATAGAGTGACCGTGCATTCTATGGTGCATTCTATGTTGTGAAAATCTAGGACGAGTAGTCTATTTTTAATTTTACGTCTAATGACAATTCAACAAAAATTTTAAATAATAATTTATATTTTTATCCAGAAATACCTCTTGGTACATCACAATTGGTGGTTTAAAAAATGTTAGTTGGTAGTGCAGGGTTCATGACAAAGTATTCATTTCGTTTCCTTGTTGCAATACACCTTTATGAAACAGATGTCAATTAGCAACTCAAAGGTAAAACTGCTGATTTGCGATTACGTCATATAGAATGCAAAAGAAAAAGATTTTTCATCATTAAATATTTTTATGCAAAAAGACGGAGCAAACGATGTTTTTTTTTATATTTTCTAAAAAAGAAATGAAATGCCCTGGAACGAACTTTTTGATTTTAAAAGACTGTCAGAAATTTTCACAAAGTATAGTTAAATAATTTTATTTAAAAAAACCTGTACATTACGTAATACCTTTATCTATCTATTTACAAATTATTACTTTTAATATTTAAAGGTTTGTCTGTCGTGGAAGTACGAGTGCAGTAGGATGCACGAGTGCAGTAGGATGCACGAGTGCAGTAGGATGCACGAGTGCAGTAGGATGCAGTTAATCCTAGAGATACAAACTTGATATAGTGACAGCACATTGTTCGTGCGGTGTCATTTAATCAAATAATAATGTAATTAGCTCACACATTACAGCAGATTCATGAATTATGATGTACTGCTATTTCTATCGACAATCTCTTGACTTTACGTTATTTGATCTTTTTAGCTAGGCTCATATTGATCCTTGATACAAAACACTACATTCAAAGCAACACACGCTATAAGAAAGTTGTTGCAAAAAGTACTATACTGTAGTTTTTTTGCAAAGTACTATTAAAGAAATACAGGTGAACCGCGCAATAGGACCTCTGCTAAGCATTTTGAAATACATAATGTCTTTTTAAGACAAAATATTGGGATGAAACTTTGTTAAAGTGTAGAAATTGAGCGAAAGAGTAGCATTTTGATCAGTAAATACACCCGATAGATACGAACAGAGGTACCAACCGCTTTTCCAGCATCGAAACCGTGACGCTAAGCATTACTCAAAATGTGTACTTAGTACTGCCATGGTAACGTGCGGTACAAAGTATCACACAGGAGTGCCAGCAAATCTATTTTACAGCAGAAACTTTCTGTACGAAAAGTTTTGAAAGAAAAAATAAATTCACATTCATGTTTGACTTTTTCAAACGGACGGATGGGTTTTTTGTTTTGTCACACAATAATTGTGTAGATAAAAAAACTATTAGACAGGTAGGCAACGGTATGCCGTGAGAACACTATATCTTGAGGGCTTCTAAAACCGTCTATTGGTAAGCATAGAGTATTTTATTCTGACGTCGCGTTTATTTTAGTTTCAATTTCCACAAATTATTGTAAAAGCAAACATAACCGTAAAGTGATAACAAAGTTTATCAACAAAGGAAATATGGCGTGAAAACTTTTTGTTTTTCTCCTTTTGGAGGATTGATATAAGACGATAGTCGGTGGCATTTCCACTTGTTTTGAGTCCTTATCTATATCTATCAATCACAGACGACCTAACCCCACTTGACAGTTGCAACTGGGTAAGAAGAAATGGTGAAGATCTTAAAGACAAAATTTTAAATGTGCAGCAATTCTTTTTCGAAACTTTGCCATTAAAACACATGACTTTGATGATTTTGTGAAAAGTTGGCTGGCAAATTTTCCATACGTAGGCGGGTAGCAAATCGTAAACACCTGACAGGAAATATGTTTACAGCCAATGAGGCTCGTCCCCATGCGGCCATACCATTTCACCATGAGATGGCGTATGCGTCGAATGGGCCGGCAGTTCTTTTCTTCTATTGCGATGTAGCCCCCTCCGCTGGAGATGAAACGCTCATTGTCCGTTCTAACTAGGCGTATGAATACATGCTTCAGCGTGAACCGGTGTTCGTACATCGTCTAAAAAAGAGAGTGTGCATTATGTTCCTGTGTTTCCTATGGATTCGGATCCAACAAAAATTTCAGGGGCTGGTTGGAGAAAGGCATTCAAAGCGAATGAGAAAGACGAGACTGGGAGGGTCGCAAAAGAAAGAGGCTCCGCCGTTGAGTGGTTAGAAGGCGATTGCATGAAAGTTACCACGTAAGTAATGCCTGCCATGCGTGTGGATGACCACACAGGCAAGAAGATCTGGTACAATTCGATTTGTGTATCGTGCCTAGGGATGCAGAATTCATGCGATGACCGTAATAGGTCTTGTTCGATAATGGCGATTTGTTACCTGGAAATGCTATGGAAACCACATTGGATGATTTTAGATGATTTTCCATGGCATCAACGGGATGTTCTTATGGTGGACAACAGGCAAGCGCTGCATGCAAGAAAGCCATTTGTCCCACCGAGAACTGTCTTAGCTTGCTTCTGCAAAGATAAACATTTTGATATGTGCCTAAAGCTAATTGCACTTTTGACTAAAATCACAAAATATGAAAAATAACAAGATGAACTTGTAATATTGTGGGTAAATGAAAACATAAAACGTTATATAGTCATAGGAAGCTGCTTCATTGATCTTTAATTGTGTGTAGTTGTTTTTTAACTTCCGCTTTTTTTATAGTACAGTCACATTCCATTTAAATGCTGGTATCTTTCTTTAGTGTACCATTGTGTTTTGCGAGTGAAAGAAAATTAAAGAAAATTAAGAAGTACCAAAGATATGGATGAAAGAAAAGTTAACGACGCACAAACCTACATACGTTCTTGTTTTCACCTTTTAAAATTGATTTTATTTAGGCCACCAGGTAAACATTCCGACGTTGACGCTGGTTAAGCAATGTTGCTGGAACTTCTGTTTTGGTCGCAACTAAACCCTAAACTACGCCAGTTCATCGTCTTTGGTAAAACTTTGGTAGACCAGACAATTATTTCTCTAAAACAATTGTACACCGCCGCGTCCGAACTTTTATTTTATGTTTAAAATACTCAATGATCCGGCAAAGTTAATTACATTGTTTATAACACACATATATGACAAAATATCTACATAATAAATTTGCAAGTTGATATTTTAAGTTGGATATGAGTTACTTTCTGTTTGAAAATCCAAGCACCAAAGGTACAAGCCTGAAATGTTTTACTCCCGAACTAAAAATTCCCTTTGCGCTATAACATGTATCTTTATATGAAGATATGGGATTTTTAACACTTGACAAGCCTTTGGCTTGCAGGAGTTATATGAATTTGTGCGAGCAGCCGTTCGTCCTTTTTCTCTTCTTGACAGTTTTCCTATTTTTTGTGTCTTCTTCTTCTCTGACGACCATGAAACTTGGGACTTGTGCATGTTGCTTTTTATTTTCGTCTTCGATTTCGTTTTCTTTGTTAAAACGCCATGTGAAAAGAGTGTATTTTTGCAAGTAAACGCAGAGCATTTAATGTACATCACAGAATACACAATGGCTGAGCGTTGGGCGAGCTCTCACTGCGTAAACAGATAACAAGGCGTATGCCTGCTCAGTCAATAAAACCTTAAGTCAACAAAAAACAAACACTACTCGGCTTATAAGACGTATTCAAGCTGTGTTGTTTGCAATATATTATTCAGGAAATAACCCATTGAAGGAAGTATTTTTACGTTTTAATTTTTGTCAAGTGTTTAACATTTCGCTAGCGAAATGACGTTCTAGTTATTACTGTTGTTGTAATTATTATTTTTGTTATTTCTATTTCATTGTTTGATTTTCTATTTTGAGATTTTAGTGGCCAGATCAGTGGATGCAAAACAAACCCGCGAATTACTTCAAGACCTAGTAGATTCAGTGAAAACACAACACAGGTTAATAAAATAATTACGTGCGTTCACATGTGAATACACAATCGTGTGCTATAATGTGCTGTTTTTTTACTGACAATGTCTCACAATATTGCATTTGTTTGTTTTTGTTTTTTTTTTTTCGTTTTTTTAGAGTCATTGAATCACGCGACTTCTTGGCGCACATATGATATAACTTTCGAAGCAGTACACATTATAAGATATCAACCTACAGCATCTATTGTGTCAGTTTAAAAAAATGTGTACTGTAGGTATCTGTTAAGAACTATTATAGAACTAAGGGGAACCTCGGATGGCCACCCGTGTACTTAATGCTTCAGGGAGGGAAGGGGCAGGGTGTTGTGGGTGGAATAAGTCCACCTCGAAGATCACTCCTACTGACGGTCCTGTTTCCGAACTTCCGAGCTGAATATTTATTTGTAGTGTAAATAACGGTTTAAAAATGTCTTTGCACAAACAAAATACTGTGATGATATATTGTTAAAAAATGTAGAAAATGAAGGACCCTGGATCCCCCAGATAAGGCGCTAGACCAGACCGCTCACTCCCTCTGGTGGCCGGTTTTTAGGGATTCTACTGTTTATTAGCGTTAATGCGACACTTACTGTGTTCTGCCAGGACTTAGATAAACATGGCCGCCTGGCAGATCACACCAAACTATTTTATAACTAGACCGAAATTCGCGCAGCGAATTAGACCCCACTTGGAATGATAACTTCAAACGGAAGGTAGATGATATTGCTATTTGTTAACAATTTTCACGTGTCTGAATGTAGAATATCCTAAATACTACCAACTATACCGGTAAGGTCAGGGTCAAAAATTGTTATCAGGTGCACCACTTCAGATGACCCTCCATACATGTACCAAGTTTCGTTGGTCTAGCTTCAGCGGTCTTGGAGGAGATGTCTGGAAACCGATTGCTCTGTCTCTTACCGCTTTCGAGATAAAGGCCAACTTCCGGTTTGGGGCTCGAAAGTGACCTGGAGGTCAAGGACACCGGAAGTTATACCTTACCTATTGTCGTATAGTCTAGGCCCAACCCCCCCCCCCCCCCCCCCCGGTTCTCAGGTCTATTTTATATTTTGTAATTGCGATACATCCACGTTGTTAATTGCACTTCAAATGCCCACTGAAGAGATCACACGGCGTTTAAAATTGCAATTTCTGAACCACTGAAGAAATTGATCATCATTATAAAAGAAACTTTCATGATTGATGATAGCACTCAGTTTTTGAAATTGCAATTGCTCTTACGAGTGATGAGTGCATACACATTAAAAATTGCAATTCATATGCCGATTGCGAGATCAGTCGAGTCTACTAATTACAATTTCTCTTGCGATTGATGTGACTTATATCCATCGTGATTCACTTGAATGGGTAATTTAGTGAATAGTTTCAATACTAACAAGTCCTAAAAAGATCAGCTCCAGTTCATCGACTCCGAGTTCCAGAGTAGGTTTGCGGGAATGTATAAAATTACCCAGAATGCAGTAATTTTCAGTAGTTTCTTAGTAAAGAGTTTGTGTATTTTCAGTAATTTTCAGCAAAGAGTTCGAGAATTTAGCTTTTGTAGTTGGAGAGTTGAAATGGGGAGGGGGGGGGTTGATGGGGGGAGGGTTAGTGTCGGGGGGGGTTCGGCCGGGGAGAGGGGGGGGGGGGGGGGGTTCGGCCTGTTCCCGGGGTGGAGGTCGAAAATTAGATCAAAATTGCTCTATCTCTTACCGTTTTCGAGATAAGGGCCAACTTCCGGTTTGGGGCCCGAAAGTGACCTGGAGGTCAAAAGACACCGGAAGTTATACTTCACGTATCGTCGTATAGGGGGTGGAGGTCGAAATGAGTTCAAAACTGTTCTATCTCTTACCGTTTTCGAGATAACGGCCAGCTTCCAATTTGAGACTCGAAAATGACCTGGAAGTCAAGGACACCGAAAGTTATACCTTACGTATCGTCGTATAGGGGTTGGAGGTCGAAAATGAGGTCAAAATTGCTTACCGTTTTCGAGATAAATCATTGTTTTTCTTAAATAACGTTTTTCTGGTGAAAGTCAAGGTCAAAAATTTTTAACGGATGCCTCAGATACATCCTTTATAATGTGCCAAGTTTGGCTTTTCTAGCTTCAACGGCCTTGCAGTAAATGTCTGGAAACCGATTGACCTTTTTCGCGATTTGACCTTGACCAGTAAGGTCAAGGTCACAAATTTTTATCAGGTGCACCACTTCAGATGACCCTCCATACATATGCCAAGTTTGGTTGGTCTAGCTTCAGTGGTCTTGGAGGAGATGTCTGGAAACCGATTCGGCGGAAGAAGGAAAAAAAATTAAAAGGGAGGGAAAAAATAGGTGAAAAATTCGAGGCAATTCATCCCCATTTGGTATTTTCAATACCAAGTGGGAAATAGAAGACGTCATTCAAAAAGCAGTAACAAGTTGACAAACCAAGTGGAAGGCTTGCACCGCCATTTATAGAACAGAAGGTTTCTAAAATTTTTCAAATCGACAGCTGGAATTTTTGTTCTGACTCAACCGTAAAAGTGTGTGCCACGAGAGCAAAATCTTTTTGAGGTGATTTGAAAAAGGAGAAATCTTTCCTTCTTTGGTAAGCAAATTTTATTTTGATTTTTCATTTGTGAGCGCTAGTGTGACGTCACGCCCATCTTATTATGTTAATTTTATTTTAATTTTATTCTAATTCTAACCGTTTAGATTATAGAGTATCCACTTTTTCCCTTCTATGATTTTGATACATGTATTTTATATATTTTCCACTGAGAAGGACTTTATTGTACTTTGGTCAACTTTTGGTCAACTAACCAACCACTGTACACAGTTCTAGAATGCCATGTTCCTAACTTCAAACGTTTTAATGTATGCAAATAATGTGAAAAAAAACATTGGACGTTTAGTTAAAAAAAATTGTGAAATAGTGCGTGATAGTTTTGGATAAATAATACAAGGGGTGTGTCTTGGGGCAGAGCTAGGTTTACCTTCCCCCCTCCCCCCCTCCCCAACGCGCGGCTGAAGTGTTATAGTTAACTACTTATTCTTGACCTTTTATAAATGGCTACAAATTTTTGTTTTTTTTTCCCTAGGCTTTATCGGAATTATATGATGTGTGAGAAGAATCCTGCAGTGAACGTTGTCGAGGTGTCAATCAATGAACAGAAGTACTATGATTCGGTGGCATTTCCACTTGTTTTGAGTCCTGATCCACCAATCACAGACGGTCTAACCCCGCTTGACTGCTGTGATTGGGTGCGGAAAAATGGCGAACATCTAAAAGACAAACTTTTTAAACATGCAGCAATTTTATTTCGAAATTTTGCAATAAATACGCCAGAGGATTTTGATGCGTTTGTGAAAAGTTTCGGACTGACAAATTTTCCGTACTTAGGTGGTGGTGCGAATCGGAAACACGTGACCGGAAATGTGTTTACAGCCAATGAGGCTCCGCCCCATGCGGCCATACCATTTCACCACGAGATGGCGTATACGTCGAATGGGCCGACAGTTCTTTTCTTCTATTGCGACGTGGCCCCCTCCTCTGGAGGTGAAACGTCCATTGTCCGTTCCAACTTGGCGTATGAATATATGCTGGAGCGTGAACCGGCGCTCGTACAGCGTCTAGAAACAGAGGGCGTGCGCTATGTCCGTGTGTATTCCGTGGACCCGGATCCAAATTCGATTTTAGGCCCCGGCTGGAAAGCGGCATTCAAAGCGAATGAGAAAAACGAGGCTGAGAGGGTCGCGAAAGAAAGAGGCTCCACCGTTGAGTGGTTAGAAGGCGATTGCATGAAAGTGACCACCAAAGTAATGCCTGCCATGCGCGTAGATGACCGCACAGGCAAGAAGATGTGGTATAATTCGATTTCCGTGTCATACATGGGGATACAGGATTCACGCAATGATCGGAAGAAATCGGTCTTGTTCGGAAGCGGCGATTTGTTACCTGAAAATGCCATGGAAACCATGCGCGCCACATTGGATGAGCTTGCCGTGAATTTTCCATGGCAACAAGGGGATGTTCTCATAGTGGACAACAGGCAAGCACTGCATGCAAGAAGGCCTTTTAGCCCACCAAGAAGAGTCTTGGCATGCCTTTGCAAAGATTAAAAATGAAACTAATTGCCTTTATTACTAAGATTAGGGAAAAAAGTGAAAACATAATTACTAAGCTGGAACTAAAATATTGCGTGTTAAAAACTGATAGCATAATGTGACAACAGAAGAGTTCTTCACTGATTTTTTTATGATATCACATATGATACCATGCCCCCCGGGCGCGTACCGCATCTCTCACACTCTCCCCGGGTACGTACCGCATCTCCTACACTTTCCCCGGGCACATACCGCATCTCTCACACTCTCCCTGGGCACGCACTGCAGCTCTCACACTCCCCCGGGCACGTACCGCATCTCTCACACTCCCCGGGCACGTACCGTATCTGTCAGACTGTCTCCGTGCACGTACCGCATCTCTCATACTGCATCCGGGCAGGTATCGCATCTGCACCCCCCGGTATGTTGTCAGTAAATTGGTTGTACTAACAAAATTATATACTAGGCTATGCGAAAGGATAAATTAGTTAATAGAAGATAAATAAACAAAAGGTAACCGTTAGATGGCTCCTTTGTATATGTAATGTCGCTGTCCTCATCATAAACAAAAGGTAACCGTTAGATGGCTCCTTTGTATATGTAATGTCGCTGTCCTCATCAGAAAGTCCCGATGTAAAACATGCACAGTTTGCTGTAGTTAAGCGCTGCTGTATGTTGATGTTATGTTTTCATTTATTATTAAATTCCCAGCAATGTGCGGTGTCAACCCGTGAGTTTCAAAGACGAAAATCACAGTATAGCCGTCAATTTGTCACTTGTCCGTTCGTATGTCCGTCCGTCACACTTTAAACTTTTTGTCCGGGCGATATTCTCAAAACTATTCATCGCTTCTTCATCAAACCTTATAGAAAGAAAGTATATATAGTGTAGATGTGCAACGGGGTGTTCAATTAGTCAAACGTCCGTCCATCTGTCCGTCCGTCGCACTTTAAACTTTTTTCTCGTCCGGGCGATATCTCAAAAACTATGTATCGGATCTTCATCAAACTTTATAGGGAGAAAGTATATAAAGTGCAGATGTGCAACGGGTGGGTGGGTTCCTTTTCGTCAGGTCACAATCCTATTGAGCACCTCGAGGGCCAATGGGGTTAAAGGGTAGCGTCCAGGGATAACCGACCAGGCAGCAGGACATAGTTGATAACTACACTCCAAGAAAATAGAATAGGCATATCTCAAAAGAACATTCAAAACTCAATACGAAGTATGTGGCGGAGATGTACTACAACAGGCAAACCGAGGAGAGACAGATACTGCAGTAAGGGTAAGTGCCCGAGGAGGGACAGCCCCTGCAGTAAAGGTAAGTGCCTGAGGAAGGACAGACCCTGCAGTAAGGGTAAATGCCCGAGGACGGACAGATCCTGCAGTAAGGGTAAGTGTCCGAGGAGGGACAGATCCTGCAGTAAGGGTAAGTGCCCGAGGAGGGACAGACCCTGCAGTAAGGGTAAGTGCCCGAGGAGGGACAGACCCTGCAGTAAGGGTAAGTGCCCGAGGAGGGACAGACCCTGCAGTAAGGGTAAGTGCCCGAGGAGGGACAGACCCTGCAGTAAGGGTAAGTGCCCGAGGAAGGACAGACCCTGCAGTAAGGGTAAATGCCCGAGGACGGACAGATCCTGCAGTAAGGGTAAGTGTCCGAGGAGGGACAGACCCCACAGTAAGGCTAAGTGTTCGAGGAGGGCAGACCCTGCAGTAAGGGTAAGTACCCCAGGAAGGACAGATGCTGCAGTAAGGGTAAGTGTCCGAGTAGGGACAGACCCCACAGTAAGGCTAAGTGACCGAGGAGGGACAGATCCCGTAGTAAGGGTTAGTGCCCGAGGAGGGACACACCATGCAGTAAGGTTAAGTTCCCGAGGAGGGACAGATCCTGCAGTAAGGTTAAGTGCCCGAGGACGGACATACCCCACAGAAAAGACTTGGTGTTTGAACTTCGGCGCCTGATGTTATTTTTGCTTGCTGATATTTTGTGGAAATGGCCATTATTTTCAAGATGTATTAAAGTACAAATATCAGAGAAAGAAGATACATTTCATTTTCCTTTAACCGCAACTGCCATAAATCCTGCCGTTGGCACTCTCACAACCAATATAAAAAACCAGCAACACCAAGAATGAAAGACTCATTTAAGTCAGGCTTATGGTGTTAATATCGAATTATTAGAGGATGTACTTGATAAGTACAGCCATGTGTTAGAACAGAGGTACAATTTTATGTGTCATAGTAAAATAGAGAATATGCATTTAAAAACAAAAAATTACAAGTCTGCCCAAACTCATCCACCTCTAGTCACTAAACTGTAGGTCTCCAGGGTTATCCGCCGCTTGAAAACTTTTACGTATCAACAGTTTCATAACAGGATTCAACCAAATAATGTTATGATAAATGACCTTGGTCTTCCTCAAAACTCGTAACCGCATCAATTCCAAATTTCCAATTCTGTAACTCTTGTACCGTGTTAGAATCCTGAGAGGAAATTATGACAATTTTGTTCTAATGTTCCCAGTGTGTTCTTGGTTTTATCGGCATGACCACAAATGATTACAATTTATTAGATTTTTAAATATAGTGGAAAATATGACATTACAGATAGGCTAGCTGTTTGAATTTGGAGCGCATGCTGATATTTTCTCATTGAGGTCACAAACAAACTGAATTGCAGTTGATCTTTATTTGTCTTCAAACGAGTAGTCTTCATGATAAAAGTACCCGACTTAACTCCAGGACAACAAGACAAAACAAGCCTAATTCGAAGACAAATCAGTGCGCATATGACACAAAATAGAGCGTTCTCTTCCAGTTTTTAACTGGCAATGCTGAGGTTTTCAAAGAAAAAGGCATACACTTTTCCAGATTCTATGTAACTGCTGCCTAACACTCAAAAGCTTGCTGCAAAACTTTTACGCATTTGAACGCTGTTCAAAGAACTACTTAACTTCATAAAGATGCGTATAAACACAATTAACTGTTAAATATTTCAGCCATTCTTGTGTGTTTTTATTTTCAAAGTGTAAATGTTTTATATATGACAGGGAAAATATCAAAAATGTAATGTTAACGGTTTTGATAAAAGTAAGATTGATTCAAAACAGTAATCTAGCATTATTGCCGGTTGATTTACCAAGAAGGAGTTAATTCCGTTCCTAAAAGTGAAGCTGCAATGATAAAAGAAATAGAAAAACAAATAAACAAAACAACACGATAGCTGTACGATACGAAAACAAAACACATCTTTTCTTAGGATTACTTTTCAGTCTCATTGCGCAGCTGCAAAATGTATGTCACGGCAAATTATTCTTCTTTGTCAAAAACATCTTCTACTGTGACCTAATTTTACAGTAGTTCCGTGGATTATACTCTACTGTAAACTGTATTGAAACACACCCAAGCGTAATTTAAAACGACAAACAGAACTGCAGTGTGCTGTGATCGATTCTTGCAAATGATTTCAAATCCATTTCCAGTATTCTGTTGTCTTTTCTCTAGCTCGTTCAGTGCAATAATTTGAACGTCTTGTAATAAATAACGATAAAGCAGTACAGTAACATAATAGGATAATTCAACGCATGGTGTGAAAATATATATAATAGTTGTAGTTGTATTAATGAAGCTTTGTACGTATTTGAAGTGTTAGATATAGAACTAAAGAAATGAAGTAAACAAATGAATGCATAAATGAATAATTTTTTCAGAAAACTAAAACCTAACTTAAGACATTGCAAATCACTCTACAGCCATACAAACACCAGAGAAGCACCGGTGTAGAGGTTGTGATTTGGTAAACTGAATCATGTACTGTAAGACGTGACGTCACACAGAGTCCCAACTTCGTGTTGCCGCTTGGTGTAAGCAGGTTGTGCACAGGCTTTATTATCACATATAAGGAGTAGCTCAACCGCACTTTCATCAGCATATTTCAGGACTGAGTAGGACGATATTCCTGAGCAATACCATTAGTATCTCAATAATCATCCGGAGACAGAATAGCTCAGACACTACCAAATTATTTTGGGCTGCAGCTGAAACATGCCAGTTTCTTGTTATCTAACAAATCCATGTTGTATAAGACATTATCATATCACGGTATTGTAACTTTATCCAATGGTCTTGTCAGTGCTTCTATGGCGAGAACATCTTTGCGATAAGTAGCTACCGCACATTTGCGATAATTAAGCTGTGAATATCAATTAAATCACAACCTCCCAAACATGCCTTCATCATACTTTTGGTTCCAAAATCCGCAACCTGGTGTTAGATTTTACATTCGATTTTAAAACACCAAAAAAAATCGATTTTAAAACACCAAACATGCTCCGGAAAATATTTATACCACCGACTCATTTTTCTATTTAAAAGTTAACACACATCGTCTTATCAATGAAAACCTCACATACCCAGTACCTCTTTCACAAATAAGCGAACTAAATTCAGGATGAATCCAAGAATGCCTTACCGCCTTTGCTCCAGCTTTACAGTCTCATGATTTTCAACGCTATTCTAAACTTCTTTTCTTAAAACACAAGGTGAGCAAGTCTACATTTCATTTCTAATTCCGTAATTTCAGATCGCCATAATTCTAAAAAGTTCATCAATCTAAGATAAAAAATGTCGGTGAAATTTACAGAATTATCCGATCTACCCTCTATCACAAATAATTTTGTATCAGCACTGACTGCATTGCTATATTGAAAAGATTAAGCTTGGTGGAAATTAAATTATTGAAATCTGCAACGACATTTAAAAATATGTAACAACTGTAAATATGTAACACACTGGTGCATGCTGCTGAGCCAGCCGCGCAAGCATCGTATATGTGTGATGTCATGCATTCTAAACCTTCACATTCCCCGCTCACCTCACTGAAATTATTGAACTCCCTGTTGTTGATTCTGTGTGACACGTTTAACGTCCCTTTCCACATTGTGTATTACATGAGTTTTATGATTGTATTCAACGTGTTAAGAAATGAAATTCTTGAAAGTCAAAAACGCTGACAAACGCGGAATATTTTTTCCGACAAGTTTAAAGATACGAAACATAAATGTCACAAATCAAGGCATTTTTCTCCTACGCCGAATTAGCAAATAGACTTTATTTTACGCTTTCCAGTTTTTGCCCTTTTTAATAGCTACGCTTCATTTGAGCGTAACCTGTAGTGATTTTATATCATTCATATACACTTGGACAATTTGATATGTCAATATAGATCAAT
This sequence comes from Protula sp. h YS-2021, assembly GCA_949752745.1. Lineage (NCBI taxonomy): Eukaryota > Metazoa > Annelida > Polychaeta > Sabellida > Serpulidae > Protula > Protula sp. h YS-2021. The sequence continues at coordinate 21,736,750 of OX457033.1, forward strand.
TATCATCTTATAAACAATCGTGTTAAATACATGTTTTTAGCTCTAGTTTCATGTATTTCGTGTACAGTGTCAACACGCTGACATTACAGCAACATACACTACACCAAAAATATGTTCTTGTGATGATTGAAACTGTACGGGTACATCAAGCTAAACGAGCATAACATCATAATAATTTTATGCAATTTCGAAATGCTTCAATAATTATATTTTAGTAAACGGTCATTGTTGTAAATTCTTTGAGCTGATCAGTAGCGGGCGTTTGACACCTTGACAGGATTTGCAGGCCACATTTATACTTCTCTCTGCTCCTACATAAGCTTTCCATGCATTATGTGGTCATATTCTGCATAAATTCATCTGTTAGTGGCTTGGAATTTTGAGGTCTAGACACTAAATTATAATCATCTCTTGTTTATAATGGTAAATAATGTCGAATGCATATGAGCGCATTGTAAACAGGCTTGAACAAAACGTTCGAAAAAAATTGGCACATAAAAACTGTGCCTTTCTTTTCTTTCCTTCATTTATTTATTTACTTCTTCTCGTTCTATCCTCCCCTCTCCTCTTTGTTTTTGTTGTTCTTGGGGTCAAATCTACAAGTTGTAAAAATTGGCACGATTCTCATTTTACCTTGTAATGGATTCGCGTTGTTTTGGCAGGACACAATATTCGCGGACATTCTTAGTAATACATTTCGTCGTTATGTAAGTAGAAATCAAAATAAAATGTGAATAAGGTTTCGCTAGACGTAGTGAATATTTTCCAGGCAGCACACATGTGCAAGGCATCGGGTGTGGAAATGAAGACAAAACATGTGATAAAGTCTACGTTAAGATCCAGTACTATCCTGATCGGATTAGGTGACATCTACTGTGTGCTATCATTAGGTGTATTACATGAGAGCGATATAGCACACCATTCACAGCCACGTGGGTAATAACGTGCTGCATTGTTTGAGTTTAACATCCACCTTCTTTCATACAAAAGAAGATTGACCTACATCATAGTCCTGTTTCGTCCGTCCTGTTCCAGTTCGCTCCCATTACAGATAATGCTGGGAATCAGACTAACACAAAATTGCAACAGCTTTCAACTAGCCTTGACGGCGGTCTTATTTCCGGGCGTAAATTATTTATTCTACTGCAAACATGCAATAAAAAATTTCTTAATTGTTTTAAGTAGAAAGAGTGTCTAGTGTTTCGATAGGTGATCTGAAAATTCCAGGCGGCCACTTGAAAACAGTGTTTGGGTGTTCACTCTCCAGCGTTGTTTAAATATTATATAATATAGCCTGAACAGACTGTCGAAACAATATGAGTCCCGTCACAGCTTGGAGAAGGCCAGAAGTGTACGCTAAAGTAAAATAAAATAGAAATTAAATATATTTTTGGTTCTTCACAACAGGACAATACTACTATTATTAATCCCCGACCAAGACGTGGAGTGAAGGACTTGTAAAACATCTGTGCTTCTGTCCGTCCTTCTGTATTTCTTTCCGCTACATATACTGATATGTTTGTAACCGCTCTATAAGTTTTCAAGAGATTCATTTTATTTCGTTAACAGAGAAAGACAATATATAGCAACTATGCTGGATGTAGTTCTTTTTGTGAATTGAACATTGCTAGTATTTTAAAAAATGTCATTACAGCTATTTACAGATTTTGTAAACGCTTGCAGACTGCATAATTACAGCAAACTTGACAACTCTACAGACTAATTGTGAGCAAGGCATCACCTCGCAAACAATAACCATGCAGAATAAATTCCATATTTTACCAAAACGCAAATAACAAAAAGTCAGAAACATTTTGCAATTAATAAGGCTATTAAAAGTCCAATGTGTATGAAATTCAAGTCTGTAATAAGATTAAGATTACACGGTATTTTGATGTAGTTTAAAGGTTGTATTTTACAAGCTACACCAACGATTCAAAGTTGTTTTCTTCTGATGTTATGAGAGTTATGTGCATAATCAATTGGAAAGTCGCCCCGGATTTCCGGAAAAAGAATTAAGCTACAATAAAGTGAGCGATGTTCGGCATATGACCAGTAAAATAAGGTGTATAAAATGGGTGTGAAGGAAATGCTTGGCTGCTATCCACCAGCTCAGCAGGACTAAGGACTAAGTTACATTAGGGTTCAACCGCATCAGCTCTCGGCCTTCGCTACAGCCTCAAAGCTCTCAGTTACTCGGTTCCATCTGTACAATCGAATGCTTACTTACTATCAAAGAAAAAAACCATCTGTACCAAAGATGTCACAATTGCTGGAGTATATGTGGTGGCCATGCAGACGTTAATCTGTGTTTACAAGCTAGCACTTCTAATCATTGCAATCGGAAAATATCAGTAATACTGCATAATTGTGAATAATACAAAATAATTTCTGAAAAATATCAGAAAATTTCCTTTTCAGCTTAGTTTTCGAAATATAGTGGCGTATATAATGCGTGGCAGTAGGAAAAACACTACGGCTCCAGTTTATCAAATTTCAAATGCTGTAATAAAAACTAAAATTCATTGAAGATGCTGGAGAAAAATGGGTGTATGGGTCGTTTGCAGATCAATGTATTTGACATCAAAAGTGAAAATCCAGGTATCACTGTGTTACAGACTAGAAAATTCTTGTTTAAATTTTATACTAACAGGTTTTATCATTTATAATTGTGTAAAATATTTTAAGAATAAAAATATATATTAAAATATATGTTTGAGTAACAGTTAAAATACAAATAAATAAAAAAATCTTATAAATTTTATACTAACAGATTTTATCATTTATAATTGTGTAAAATATTTTAAGAATAAAAATATATGTTAAAATATATATTTAAGTAATAGTTAAAATGCAAATAAATAAATAAATCTTATAAATTTTACACTAACAGGTTTTATCATTTATAATTGTGTAAAATATTTTAAGAATAAAAATATATATTAAAATATATATTTAAGTAATAGTTAAAATACAAATAAATAAATCTTAAAACATTAGAATAGTCGTTAAAGTAACGGTTTTAAAAAGGAACAAAAATTCTTTTTAAAACATAAAACAAATTAAGTAGTTTAACATACTAAAAATTAAATATGGTAAAAAGTGGTAAAATAAAATAGCAAAAACTTAACATACTGTTAAATTTTGGTAATAATTTGTATTTGTTGTTACAGACGAGTGAACACAACCACATTCCAGATGATGACGTCATAAAAATCGCAAGAATCAAACAAGATATGGTTGAAAACATCGAAAGTGACCCAGCTGTACCAGTTCAATGTGTATACAACGGTGTCATTCTCAATACTGATGCGCGCGATGAGTCCGAATTCGCTCCCACAATTTCGTAACTTCCGTTATGAATATGGGGTAATAAATCTTAGTTCTTGTGAGACTAGTTTCTTATCCACCTTCTATTTTATGAACATTCTGTCTTACCAACCTTAGTCCAACTGGGATGTCCCCTTAATTTCTTCTTGTACGAAATGCGTACTTTACAACTGAGCCCAAGGGAGGGGGGAGCGGGGGCACTTGGTATTTTATATGTTACCATGTGTGTCCAAAAATACGCGAATCGCGTAGTGCCAATTGCGTTGAAAAAGGGGGTGTTTTTCATTCAGCAGTCTGTGTTTCCTACCGCAAGGGGAGGGATGTATGTCGGAATTTCGCTCCACATTGGGTTAAAAATGGGGTGTTGTTTCAAAATTAGCACTCCACGTTTAGGCGTTGTTTTCAAAAGTTATGGACACGCATGGTAACGAGTTGGTACGTTAGTGCCCCAAGTTGAGGCAGTCGCAATTTGATAAAGATCAATAAGTCCAACATTTAAGAAAGAGTTTCTATGTTTATAAGGTTGAAGTACTTAATTAATAATTGTTGACTGGAAGATTTAGATAACTCCATGGCAGTGATATCATCAAAATAATATTTAAGTAGTTCATAACAAATAAAGAACATCCTGTTGACATCTTCCTCTAGGCCCTTGGCGCCCATATACCAGCACTGGCGCAGTAGTATATTACACTTGTGGCTTTTTAGTAACATTAGTTCTAGTTAAAATGTTTGACCTTGTAACAAGCTTCTAAATCTCGAGGCCTATTTTACCCTTTTGTTTTTTAATTAAAAGTTATGGATTTGTCAGCATGCGATAGTATGCTGTCACTCAGCATCCTGTACAGAAAGCCCAGTTCCGAGCTGTTGGACATTTGCAGCGTGCACCCTCCCCACCTACCCCTCCCCCCCACCACCACTACCATCACCCCACCACTACCCGAACCCACTCCACCACTATCCCCCCACCCCCACCACTACCTACCACGACCCCATCCACCCACCACACCACTACCCTCACCCCCACAACACCATCTCCACCACTACCCCCCTCCCACCACCCCCCTTCTTTTTAACTTGAGCTTTTTTTCCGCGAATTTCTAATCTGTTATCTCACATCCGGTACTCGTCACTTGATACTTTCTACTCATGCTAAAGTGTTTACTGCCTTTACTGGGTCACCCGGTATTCATTGGTAAGTATTCAGGCCATGGAGCCACAGAGCGACATGAAGAATATGTTTATAATCTTTAAGCATGAGATTAATGCTGTGTATGGATTACATAAGAGTATTCTTACATGTTATTTAAAACTTAGTTAAGGAGTAAATAACAATCTGTTGTATTGGCCTTGTCTTGAAACGGTGTGAAAGGCAAAAATATATACTGTTTTTATGCATTCATTTATAATAGTTGTGTGCTTAAAAATAAAAAAGGGAGCCTTCTAGCTGCTACAGACCCAAAGCCACCACTATAACAAAACCTGAGATAACAATCACACTGCCATCGAAAAAACAGCCACCCGTTAGCAATACTGGTACAATCAGCTAATACCCAGCCATCTGATAGTACCAGCTATTATACAGGTATATGACAGAACTGCTGGCACTACAAGCTTAATGTACAGACATCTTGTAGCACAACTGGCCATCTGCCTAGTACCGGTAGTACCAGCAGTACTATCAGCTCACATACAGCCACATGATAGCACTACTGGCACTACCAGCTAATACACAGTCATCTGATAGGCACTACTGGCACTACCAGCTAATACACATCCATATGATTGCACTACTGGCACTACCAGCTAATACACATCCATATGAAAGCACTACTGGCACTTCCAGCTAATACACAGCCATTTGATAGCACTACTGGCACTACCAATTCCAGTATAGCATCTCCTCTGTCAAGCCGCGAGTGTCTCACCCAGGACTAGTGGTGTGCCATATATTCGAATATTCGAATATTCGATTCGTTTTGACAGGTTCGAACCCTAAAATAGGGTTCGAATATTCGAATACTTTAAGCACTTAGTTTTCTTTACTATTTGACCAAACCAGTGACGCCAATTCATTTTGAAGCTATGCAAAAGTTATATCAAATAAAATGGCAAGTTTTAATCAACAAACGAATCATATATGTACACATTGTGCCACTCATGCATGCATACGGTAATGCATACTCGGAATCGAGTTTTATCTACAAAGAACTATTTCATAGGAAAATAAAAATATCCAAGGGGATCCCTTGAGATCTGCAAGGACAGCATACAGTAAAGCATTTTAAACCCTATGTTCGCGGAACGTACGGCGCGTTTCCCAGTGAGCTAGAACTTGTTATTGCCACGATCGACACACGCTATAAACGAGAAAGTGACACGAAGTCTCGCGATGTATTACGTGATCTCTCTAAGCCAATCAGATTGCTCTTTAGCTCATTAATTGTGCATGCGTAGATTCTACAAGTGGCAGCCATTTTGTAAAAAACAAGTAAGAAGATGTATAAAAAGTTGGATTTATTGAATATTTCAACCACACTATCTCGCAAAGAGGTAAAGTTTTTATATATTTTTATAGATAATGGTATGTAGCATCAAATAGCCTTTTCTCGTAATTTTTTCGCAAGTTTGACGGTTCAAAGATTGTAAAGATTTATTTAAAGTCAACTTTAAGAGTTTATTAATGATCTTCGCTAAATAGCTACCCATTCTTCAACTCACTACTTGGCCAGTTTTCTTTGAATTTTAATCCAAGATAACTGGACCCATAAATTTGCTCTCCACACGACAATACCCTCACATCAATGCCCTCGAAAAAGTATCCAATCTTTTAAAAAGACAGATTCAATAACTTTTAATGGCTAGCCGTCCCTCCTGTCTGACCCCCCCCCCCCCGCGAACTCTCCTTACCGCCAGTCACCTGAACCAACTAGATAAGTATTATATTTTTGCATTGCGGTCATTATGACCATATTTTAACAGGGTCGAATGGGGGGGGGGGAGTGGCTGTAGATGAAAAAATCAGTACGTTTGCAAGAGTTGCTACATTTTTGGATATATAATCGTTTTTTATATTTTATATTTTTTATATATAATATATTTAATATTATAGCCCAGGCTCTCGAACGGACAAAAGATGCCTGGGGATTAATCATACCTGCTGCTGTGAAAGATAACGCCACGAATGAGGTAAAAGCTTTCCGACTCCTTGAATGGACAGTGCTCAGCTGTATGGGACATAACCTGAATTTGTTGTTCGACATGGCCTCCAGGAAGTGCTACGACTAGTTAAAAAAGGTCGGAATTTAGTAACATTTTTCCATCACAGCTCACACGCATAGGAGCTCTTGCAACAGAAGCAGAAGCAGAAGCTTCTTTTACCCAACGAGTTACATAACCACAAGCTCATCGCTGACGTCGAAGCAAGGATGGAATAGCACAGTTGACATGCTTGCGCGCATAATTGAGCAAACACTGGCATTGCATGCAGTGGCTACTGACCCGAATTTCAAGCAAGGTGCTACTGTAAGGGCAAAACTCTATACGTACGATGAGCAAATAATTGTTGACGCAATGGTGAATCTTCTTCGCCCTTTCAAGTTTGCCACTGAGAAGCTGTAAGCGGACAAGTCCCCGACCATTTCAATGGTACTTCCTGTGCTGATGAAACTTGAAAATCTACTGGATCAGAACGATGATGACCCTCCAACTGTCCCGAACTGAAACGCTCAATGTTATCGAATCTCGATAACCAAAAGAACAACTTTGCAATGCACGCGTTATCTTTAGTTGACCCCAGAACAAAACGCCCTTTTTTCTTAACTGCAGAAGAAAGGGATAAGGCTAACAATGCATTGAAAGAGCAATGTGACATTACATACGAAGCTGGACAGAATAGAGCTCGAACTCCAAAACCTCAAGCCGAAACAGATGCGCCACCTTTGCCATGCCTCCCGGATGAGGCAGCGCAGGATGCTGAACTAGCTGCTCCAGAACCGAAAGCACGTAAAACTGACATGTTTGATGACATCATTCAATGCTCTAACCAGACGCCTTACTAAAAGTGACATAGTTGAAATTGAAACAGCAGATACTTGTCTGAAGCACAGACAGACACTAACTTATGTCCTCTGTCGTGGTGGCGTGAAAATCATACAAAATATCCATTGTTATCGACTGCTGCGAAGAAAATACTAGCCATACCTGCAACATCAGTGCCTGCTGAAAGAATATTTAGCCAGGCAGGAAGCATCGTCACAAAAAGAGATCAAAACTGAAACCCGAAAATGTGAATTTACTCATGTTCTTGAACAAGAATACATAGAAAGCGTATACAAATACGTATTTTGGTCTCGCGCAACAGCCTTTCCTGGTGCAAACGAAATATTCATTAACAGTGGCAGTTTTACAAATCCTAGTTAAGAGCATTGTTACTTAAAAAGTTGAAAAGTTCGCAGGATTATATTCGGAGTTTTGTTTTAAACTCTGTTTTGTTTTAAACAAATTATAGTAGAGATAATATGTGCTATATCGTGAAGTCAAAGATAAGCATAAAATCATCTGACGCATTAAAAACAAGAAATTGTTCATTTTAACACAGTTAATCGAAATAATTTTATGTTTCTGAATAACTCTGTAGAATCCGGATATGTAACATTAAGAATTACTTGCAATTGAATTTTTGTTAGTCGTTTTAAATGTAGGTGTTGATTGACACAGGAAATTTTTCATTTTTTTCTACATTTGAACGAAAACAGAGTCATTGAATGTGCCATTGTGAAAGTAAAAAAGCAAATAAACAGATAGTATTACAATTATACATATATATAAATTTGTTGTTTTAGGTTTCACATAATATTCAAGTATAATGCTTGTACGTTTGGTAAATTACGGAATAAAAATAGCTAAGAATTGTTGAAATTGCAAGGAAATTTATCAAATGTATGACTTTTAGAATAAATAAAAGACGCTTCACCATAAAGCATCATCCGTAAATATTTTTCGTAGAAGTAAACAACAATTTGCAAAAACATGCAAATATTCGAATAATATTCGAATAATATTCGAAAATGACTTCGAATATTCGAACCCTGTTTTAGGGTTCGAATCACACCACTACCTAGGACCACCTTCACCGACCATTTTCTCCCGATGAGCAGATCTACGCCAACGTCCTTGACCTTCTCACAAGGGCTACCGTATTCGTTTAGAACAAAGCTGGTCTCACTTCACGCTCTTCGGCGATGGGGTAAGATGGTAGTTGCAGCTTGCTTCCTGCCCTGTGTCCGCAGATATTGCTTCTGTGCTTTGATACGTTTATACTTCTTGAAAACTATGATCTCTCTCTCTCTCTCTCTATCTCTCTCTCTCTCTCTCTCCCTCTCTCTCTCTCTCTCTCTCTCTCTCTCTCTCTCTCTCTCTCTCTCTCTCTCGTTTCTTCATGTTGTTGTAGAGACATCGAGCCAACTTGTCAAGTTAAACGTTACTCTTCTGCACTTTTTTTTCGTTGGGCGATTTGTTAGACCTGTAAACATATTTGCCCCTTCCCCTCTCTCCCGTATGCGTAGTTAATAGGGGTTAGTGGCAATGTTTTCAAAAGAACAAAACGTATTTGTCAAAAACGTTCTGCATAGATGTTCCTAGAATATGTAGTTAAAACTGTGTGCTGTGACAAAAAGGAACCCCTCCTGGTAAGTGAACGTTAAAAAAACAGGAAGCCAATTCGAATGAAAAAAATTGCACTAATTTGCGACAACATTGTCTTGATCAGATGTTCACTTTATCACAAAACATTCAAAGAACACGTGAAACTTGTCCCTAACATTTTCATACCCTAATGTAATGTCTTAACAGTGTTAACTTTTCACTATTATGACGTCATAAAGGTCTATGTCTGATACATATGTGACGTTCCACATCATGACCCAGACTACAATAGTATCCAGGCTATTTCATTGCAGGTCACTATCATTTCAGGGTCCGTGTACATTTCGACCTTTTAATATTTCAGTTCAAATGCAAAGTGGAAAATGGAAAATCGACTCGATTTTCTTTTTCCATTTTTAATTTGAAACGGAAATTGAAAAACAAGAAATAGCAATTTCGAATTTCCATATTTCGTCCAAAATGAAACATTGGGCGGCATCATACACGTGGTACGATGTAAGTTCCGTCGGTTCTGACTCAAGACAAGAACATATATATATAACTAGGTGTTTGACAACTGAAAAAGAAATTCAGATATAAATCCTGATCTAGCCCTTTCCATTTGACAAAAATAACCTTCAAACTCAATTTGAGCAAATTTGAGCAAATTATACTGTTGTTTTACAAACATTACATTCCTTTTGAAATGTAAGTGTAATATTTTTGCTTATTATTCAATTCTAAATTCAGAAAAAAAAATCGTCTGTTTTGTACTTTAACCTCTCCAGCTCATGAATTTGGATGGTGAAGCGTTTTCAAGATGTCAGTATAAAAAGATACATATATATAAGTAGATAAACACAGCCACAAACGAGGAGCACGATTTGACGAAAGTCATATCGGTAAACACTTGGCTCAAATTAAAATTAAAAAAAAAACCTCTAAATTTTTTTTTTTTTTTTTTTTTTTTTTTTGAAATTCGGATTTAGTGCGATCCCGTTCTAAAAGGATAATTCACTTTTCACAATCATGTATCCTGCTAAAAACTGACCTGCATATAAGCGTCCATTTAACATGCCTGGTGCAGAGCCCCCACCCTCCATACAGCCACTCTCGAGCGTGTGATATTTTTAAAGACTTTCGACGCTTCTGTTTTACATTTTGACCGTTATGACTTGAAATTAGATGAGTAGCATCCAAAAGCAACATAGAAAACTTTATGACAATTAATAATTTATATATATAATATTTTATTATTCACAGCAGGCCTCAGCTATGGGGTAATAGCAAACTGAGCACAGTGAGCATGTTTGTTTATGTCGTTTATACCAGCGACTGCAGCGCCACCCAGTTTTTCATTTTGGACGAAATATGGAAATTTGAAACTGCTTTTTCTTATTTTAGCGATTTCCATCTTAAATTAAAAATAGGAAATCAGGTCGATTTTTCATTTTCCCTTTTGCATATGATATGAAATATTGAAGGACGAAATGTACACAGACCCTAACTCTCGCCTGAGTGAGGCCTGCATGTTTGTATGGACATTTTTTTATATATTTTTTTTTTCGAACTGGAGTTTGACCTCTTTTTTTTTCAAAAATGAAAATGGCCTTTTTTTAAAAGGGGTTTGCTATTCGTCTGTAAGTTATTAAATTACATTCATAGGTTTTCTTTTTTAAGCTAAAAAAATGTGCAACATGTAATTATTATTATTATTATTCTTATCCTTCTTTTTCTTCTTCTTCTTCTTCTTCTTCTTATTCTTCTTCTTCTTATTCTTATTATTATTATTATTATTATTATTATTATTATTATTCTTATTATTATACGCTACATGGAGTGAGCGAACCTTACGGCACTACTGACACTCCGAACACCCCATTCATATTGAATCAGCCCATGAAATTACCCTTTGAAAAAAAGTGAGTCCTTTACATAGCCTGTCTTTGGCTTTGTCCTGACTGTAACTCTTTGGAACAGCCCTTATATATATAGCCCTTATATCCTTGGCTCAAGGACAGATCAAAGCCATATCTTTGATATGGCTTTGATCTGTTATCTCAGGGGGGGGGGGGGAGATAACACGGTACAATGTGACATGGAACTGACATCCAATATGACATGTTTTTCAGTTTCTTCTCTATGTGTAACAAATAACGGACAATAAAAAAATATATATATATCTCTGTTAATGAAATAAAAAGGCCGACTAATACGGAACTTCAGACAAAATGGCAGAGTGATTTTCAGATCAAATGAATTAGAAGATAAGTGAGTACTTGATAAAATGCAAGACGATGTATCCTCATAAAAACTATCAGAGAAGATGCAGTAAACAGTTTTGCTGGGTCTGTATTCAAGCAAACACTCAAAAAATAAAACACGCCCCTAAAAATGAACTTGATATAAGACACGGAGCCCTTGGAAAAACGTGAAAAATATTGTTTGATGTGCCAAGTCAATTGCAATACATTTGGGGGTGTAAATGTCAGAAGACGATTGTGCAGAAATTGGACCGGGAGGGCGCAAGAACTTGCTCCTTTTTGAAGAGGCTTTTTGGGCAGGTACGCAAAAGACGCGGTCAGCGCGAAGCACCAATTTCGTTAGAAAGGGGGAGATAATTTTCAGTCAGTATTCCGCCCTTCCTACCAAATGGGTGGCTCCTTCAGAATCGTACTCCGCTTTTTGGTTGAAATGGGGATATTTTTTTAAAATTACCACTTCGAGTTTAGGGGTCGTTTTAAAAAGTCATGGACACACATAGTTACCATTTGAAATGTGAATGCATCGTCTCCCAGAAGGTACAGAAATGATCCCAAGAAATTCTGGCATTTGGTTTCAAAGTCTTTCTATGTATTCCCACTGGCGAATTCTGTCGGAGATTTTGCATTTTCCATACTCTCACAACAATATTACTATATCCCTGCTGATTGCCATTATGTATTCATGCGCACCGGGCAGGGTAATGCTACTTTTTTCTTATACAAATTTTAAGAAACGGTTTAATCTTAGTTTTTTATTTGCTTCCAACCCTGCACCAGATAAAATTCTTGTTCTTTACAAATTTTCTTCAATTTGCGACTGCATCTTATAAACATTTTTCTTCAAATTAATCATGTTCTTGAAGAAAATGAAGGCGTCCAAACAAGAGAGTCGAATGTTTACGTTGTCGTTTCACTAACAGACATACTTCGGCACTTTCCGGCATTATTCTATGCTTCGGAATTTTAGCACTCCTCCGTTGTAGTCTTTAAACTGCTTATGGTGAACTCTTATTTTACATTTTAGTGTCCCTGGTGGGAGAACAGTTATCAGAATATTTTTTCTTGCCCTAAATTATAAATGCAATGCGTTGTTGCTACTTCGGTGTATACTGTAACAGTATAGTTCATCTTTCCACACTGTTTCAGAATTATTACTTTGCAAGTCGGATTTCTCTGTGCTAAATTCAGCCTCCTGCCACCGCCCAGACCTGTATTTTCAGCCTCCTGCCACCGCCCAGACCTGTACTTTCAGCCTCCTGCCACCGCCCAGACCTGTTCTTTCAGCCTCCCGCCACCGCCCAGACCTGTATTTTCAGCCTCCTGCCACCGCCCAGACCTGTACTTTCAGCCTCCTGCCACCGCCCAGACCTGTATTTTCAGCCTCCCGCCACCGCCCAGACCTGTACTTTCAGCCTCCTGCCACCGCCCAGACCTGTATTTTCAGCCTCCTGCCACCGCCCAGACCTGTACTTTCAGCCTCCTGCCACCGCCCAGACCTGTATTTTCAGCCTCCCGCCACCGCCCAGACCTGTACTTTCAGCCTCCTGCCACCGCCCAGACCTGTATTTTCAGCTTCCTGCCACCACCCAGACCTGTATTTTCAGCCTCCTGCCACCACCCAGACCTGTATTTTCAGCCTCCTGCCACCGCCCAGACCTGTTCTTTCAGCCTCCTGCCACCACCCAGACCTGTATTTTCAGCCTCCTGCCACCGCCCAGACCTGTTCTTTCAGCCTCCTGCCACCGCCCAGACCTGTACTTTCAGCCTCCTGCCACCGCCCAGACCTGTATTTTCAGCCTCCTGCCACCACCCAGACCTGTATTTTCAGCCCCCTGCCACCGCCCAGACCTGTTCTTTCCGCCTCCTGCCACCGCCCAGACCTGTTCTTTCAGCCTCCTGCCACCGCCCAGACCTGTATTTTCAGCCTCCTGCCACCGCCCAGACCTGTATTTTCAGCCTCCCGCCACCGCCCAGACCTGTACTTTCAGCCTCCTGCCACCGCCCAGACCTGTATTTTCAGCTTCCTGCCACCACCCAGACCTGTATTTTCAGCCTCCTGCCACCGCCCAGACCTGTATTTTCAGCCTCCTGCCACCGCCCAGACCTGTACTTTCAGCCTCCTGCCACCGCCCAGACCTGTATTTTCAGCCTCCTGCCACCGCCCAGACCTGTATTTTCAGCCTCCTGCCACCACCCTGACCTGTATTTTCAGCCTCCTGCCACCACCCAGACCTGTATTTTCAGCCTCCTGCCACCACCCAGACCTGTTCTTTCAGCTCCTGCCACCGCCCAGACCTGTATTTTCAGCCTCCTGCCACCGCCCAGACCTGTACTTTCAGCCTCCTGCCACCGCCCAGACCTGTACTTTCAGCCTCCTGCCACCACCCAGACCTGTACTTTCAGCCTCCTGCCACCGCCCAGACCTGTATTTTCAGCCTCCTGCCACCACCCAGACCTGTTCTTTCAGCCTCCTGCCACCGCCCAGACCTGTATTTTCAGCCTCCTGCCACCGCCCAGACCTGTATTTTCAGCCTCCTGCCACCGCCCAGACCTGTATTTTCAGCCTCCTGCCACCGCCCCGACCTTTATTTTCAGCCTCCTGCCACCACCAAGACCTGTATTTTCAGCCTCCTGCCACCGCCCAGACCTGTTCTTTCAGCCTTCTGCCACCGCCCAGACCTGTATTTTCAGCCTCCTGCCACCGCCCAGACCTGTATTTTCAGCCTCCTGCCACTGCCCAGACCTGTATTTTCAGCCTCCTGCCACCGCCCAGACCTGTATTTTCAGCTTCCTGCCACCACCCAGACCTGTATTTTCAGCCTCCTGCCACCGCCCAGATCTGTATTTCTCTGCTTTCGACCCCTGCATCCATCAGGCAAGTCAAGATGCTTCAGATTGCGCCACCATGCCCAAGAATGTCCTCTTACGAAACTGAATACAAGTTCAGATTGCGAGGCGTATTAAAGTCCGAGCAATCGGTTGGTCTGTCTTTTGTGGGTGCAGCGTTGCACAAAACGCATCGTCAAACCTTACAAAAAAACGTATTACTACAACCAAACTGTTTCTATTAAACATTCAAAGCTGGGGTGCAAAGCACCCATTTGTGATTAAATTACATATCAGTTTTATTAAAAAAAAAATAGAAATACTCACATTGTAAAATACTTGAAGGAACTAAGGCTTGTATGAGAGGAGAAACACTGCTATAGAGAAAGCCGAAATGGCTAGAATCTCAGCTTCTTCAACGTTGCCGCTAGGGGCGCTGTTAGCGGTCGCCTGCCTAGCTCTGACGTCACAGGCAGCTTCCCTATACAAACGCAAATGCGTGGTGGATCAAATCAAAGTGCAGGAGGACTTCGACCTAAATCAGGTTTTTATTGCGATTATGCCAGGGGAAATAGCTTTGTTTCCCGTTCTCTATCAGTTTATTAAAATCCAGAAAAAATATTAAAAAATAAATAAAGAACAACAAAAAAAAAAAAAAAGAAAGAAAAATAAATGCAATATCTGCAACTTGCTGAGCAAATGTTCGAATGAATAAAAAATGCTACTAAAATTTACTAATAACTTTGCTTCAGAAACAAGACTAGCCTTCTTCCTGGCCTTAATAGAAGAGAGACATTAAAATGCTTATTAAAATATATCAGCTACATTGTACAGAGATTTTTAAATGATGCTTTTTATTATAGTTGTGTTGCTTGGTTTTAAGTAAGTTTTAGTGCATTCATTTCAAAACCCCTTACTTTAGGGTTTTTTATGGCGTTCAATTTCGCAAAATAAAGATGTTTTATTTGCTTTGTTAAAAAAAGGGACCAATTGTATTTTTAAAAAGATTCAAGAAGCACCGAGTCAAACTGCATTCAAAATTTTCGAAAAAAAAGGATGCCGAATCTGTTCGTTTATTATGCGTTTTGACAGTTGCGAAATATATGTTAATGACAACTTTTCTCTGTGTGTTGTTGTTGTTGTTGTTGTTGTTGTTGTTGTTGTTGTTGTTGTTGTTGTAGTTGTTGTTGTTGTTGTTGTTGTTTTAAGTAAAGTTGTGCATTGTGCAAATTGTATAGAGCAACTGAATTGCTGCATTTGGCTGGCAGATTTTTTTAATTTATCTGTCAGGAGCTAAGCTTAAACTTAAGCTTGCCATGCTTAAATTAGAATTTTTTTAGCATTTATTGTGTCATTTCTGGTAGTTGAGATATTATTTGCAAAGAAATCTTTCATATTTTTTAATAATTTAATTTTCAAAATTAGTCGCCAAAATGACGTTTTAGAGACGTTTTATGACAATTAAATCACCAAATCATTTTGGTTGTTATTTGGTTGTTACATGGTTGTTATACGACTGTTATATTGTTGTTATATGACTGTTCTGTGGTTGTTATATGACTGTTCTGTGGTTGTTGTATGACTGTTCTACGCTTGTTATAAGACTGTTCTATGGTTGTTATATGACTGTTCTATGGTTGTTATATGGTTGTGTATCGTTGTTTCGAAGGACGTCATAACGCTTAATGATAAGTTTCCTGTTTGACGAGCGAGGGGTGGGAGGGGGCGAAGCTTTTTTGAGAAAGACGACTGGCATAGAATCACGAAATCACAGGTTGAAAAAGTGGAAACATCAACGACAAGTTCATTCTTATTTTATCGCTTCAATTATTATCTTATTTTCGAATTCCAAAAGAGATTTGCATCTCATCAAAGCGGTGACAAATTACTGTAAATACCTGTTGACATTTCAAAATGAAGGCCATTTTTGTATTTTTCCATGTGATATTGCTTGCACTAGCTGTACTAGACTACGTCATCAAATATTTTTCGTTGACTATTTTTGTTTAATGAGATAGTCCTGCCGAGTCGCTTAGTGAGGAAAACTGTAAGAAATTTTAAAAAAAAAAGTTTTTTGTAAGCTGGAAATGCATTGAAAGCGTTGTTACCACTTTTTATAAGGTTACTTTCTTATTTGATTTCATTAATAAAAACAACAATGAGTTAACCTAAAACTATATGTCCCTTGAAAAATACGCTCAATTAGCTTACGCGTTTGAGCAACGGAAAAATTCAAACAACTTTAATGGTTAATTAATTTATCAATGAATTTAATTAATTTCAGTTAAATTGTTAGAGCCCATCTGCGAATCCAGCCCATCTGCAGATTGGCTTGGCCCAACTAAGAATCCCCAGTTGGGCTGCCCATCTGCAGATGGGCAGCCCAACTGCGGATCATGAAAATACGTTTTTCCTGGCCCATCTGGGAATTTTATATTCTTCCATTTTATGATATTTTATTGAACTTTTTGTCATTTTTTTGTATGTCCTTTGAAAATAACGATCACAGACATCCCTTGCTGCATAAAGTGATTGCGTGATTTACTCCAGGTTTTGATCCAGTGTTTAGTCTACTGTTGTTGAAAGGTCGATTGCATTTATTTTCAAATGATTGATGATTTTTGTAGGATTTTGAATTGCAATTTGATTTCACTGAACGTTGTTGTGTTCGTGGATTTATTTTCCAATGATTAATGCATGAGAAACGCGTATGATCTATTGTGGAATTTTCAATTGCAATTCCATTTTACTGTTAAGATGCTTGTAATGTATATGAATAGAACATAATCGCAATTTCGATTTCGCAATAGTATTAGGTTCTCCGGACTCTGATCTAATCACTGGATTACTATATCAAATATTGGGCAAGATTGGAACACGGTAGCCATTTATGACTCCTTGTGCCGGAAGCCTTCTCCCGAAACCAAAGTGCTGATTTCGAAATTCATGGACACTGATCCAAAGAAAATGAAGTTGCATGTCATGAATGTCCATCGCCAGACAAATGGTAGTGATTGTGGGGTACTTGCAATTGCAATTGCATTTGCCAAGACTCTGTTGAATAGCCAAGATCCATGTGAACAGAACTACATTTATCCGAGAAAACATCTTACCGAGAATATCCCATATTCAGCTCTACCCACATTTCCAACGGCATTCATTTTGCGAATGCCACGCATTCTCATAGAATGTTGAACACAGACTATTAAAAATGACTGATGTCATATTTGGGGAAAATTACCAATGTCATAATTTAATTGCAACTGCGGTGTTTAATTGTAACTTTGTATATACGGGTTTTGTT
Organism: Protula sp. h YS-2021; assembly: GCA_949752745.1. Classification (NCBI taxonomy): domain Eukaryota; kingdom Metazoa; phylum Annelida; class Polychaeta; order Sabellida; family Serpulidae; genus Protula; species Protula sp. h YS-2021. The sequence goes on from OX457033.1 coordinate 21,754,120, forward strand.
TTAAATTGCAATTAATCGACTTTGTACCTGGAATTTGTAATGATTAAATCAGTAACGGCATAGTAATGCTAGCAAATTTGATTTTTAATTGCAACTGGTGATTTCAATTAGAGATCAGTTCTTGTAGTTTTATAGGATTTCAAAAAAACGTGTAGATTATTGTATAAAAAATGTCAGTTTAATTCTATTACTAGTTGAAGAGCACTTTACTATTGTGCTGAGTTTGAAGTTTCATTAATAAATTAAAAAGGACATACAAAAAATGACAAAAAGTTCAATGAAATATCATAAAATGGAAGAATATAAAATTCCCATATCGGCTAAGCCCATCTACAGAAGGGCCAGGAAAAATGTATTTTCATGATCTGGAGATGGGCAGCCCAACTGGGGATTCTTAGTTGGGCCAAGCCCATCTGCAGATGGGCTGGATTCGCAGATGGGCTCTAACAAAATAACAAAATATATATAAAGATTGGTTCGGTTTGCTTGAGGCAGTATTCCCGAATGATTCATTAACATTGATTTATGAAACATATTCTTAAATATTCTGATGAGATATTAATAAATAAATATTTGGTTAGGACAGTCATTGGGTGTCGCCGTACCCTGTTATCGCCAGACCTTGGTTACATTAAGCGTTGTATCTTACGAATCCTGTCATTTGCGCAAGATTGACCTCTCTTTTAACTTAACCTTCTTCTTATCTTCGCCAGCTACACTATTTAAAGAATATTTTTAGGCCTTACATACCAAAGCCGGATAACGAAGAGGCGTGAAAAACTCGGATTGTTCCCAAGTAGAATATGTTCTGTAAAAAAAAAATGAGACCGCAATTCTTTTTTTTCCCTGATATTCAACGGTTAACTTTTTCGTCCATAAGCCTGATATCATAACCTGCCTACCCCGCCCCCACCCGCGCCTCTACCCCGTCCCTCCTCGATCCTGGATCCGAACTCGTTTAGCATGTCCTTAACTGTTATACTTTTTCGCCGCCAGACTACCAACAATAAGTGGACACAGCAAGGCCAACTTAGTGTCATTCAGTTTGCCCTTCATTGAATAAATCAAACGCCAACTTACTGTCATTCAGTTAGACATTCATTTAATAAATCAGGTATCACATAAAATACATGAGATGCTTTAATTTTTTACTGTTTAACTGGAAACATTATTGGATATATATTATTGGAAAAGATGCGTCTTCAAGAATATCCCAATCAGAATACCCTTCAGTATGATGGGTCTATTATTCCGCCCCCATTACCGTCTTAAGGTTTATATTATGTGTCATTTTAGGGTTGGGTGCGGTCTGATGGTGGCGCTTTTATCTGTCTTGTTGTTGTTGATGGTCGAAAGCTTGTGCGACCCAATTAACCCAAATAAGATCACAAATAATAATCAGGAAAAAAAACAAAGAAAAGAAAATGACTTGCTTAGCCAATAAAATCTCAAAACACACATAAAGAGAACAGTGATTTTTTTTCCTACTTATTATAAACAGGACAAAACGTAACACTAATGGGTTAATTGCTGTTTAGCTTATTTGGGACTGTTCTACTATATTTAATCTGAAAAACCTAAAATGAATCTGAGTCAAGACGCGTGTACTTGTGCTTTGACACAGACAAGTGACACGGTCTGACCTGCAGCACAAGGCGGAGTGATTTTAGAGGTCAATGGTATCATTTATCAAGACATGGATAGATGACGGGAGAGACAGATGTAGTGTCAAGAGTACCATCATAAGACCACTTTTTAAGCACATGACATCATTACTGAAAAAGCAGGCTAAATTTAATCAAAGTAATTGCACTGATGCTCCTTAGCTGAAACCCGAATTGAGCTCAAACGTATCGGGTTCGTATGTCACCAATTGCCTGTTAAACAATGTGGCGTGAATGTGCTGTTTATTTGAGCTCGACTCAGTTTCAGTTTTCCTGAAAGTTCAACATCAAAACATTTAAACAATGTTGTTGTTTTTTTTTTGTTTTTTTTTTTTTTTTTTTTGTTTTCTTTTCTTTTTTGTAACGGTCGATTCGCGCTTAGAATATCGCTTGTAAGTCATCTAATAAATATTTATGTATGATCTGTCATGCCCCATATCCTGATAACGTTGCGAGAGGGAAACAACGTGCCCCTAATGTGATGCCGACTTTTTTTTTGTCATGCACTTCATACATAATGACACACAACAGAGATATAGTAAATCCTGCAGTTTCGTTAATTAATTTTAATTAATCTGACAGTAAATTAAACCCTTACGAATATTTATTTATATTTTTGATCAAAGGTGGAGCGGTTTATAGAATATTTAGCATTTTTCATCCTCTGTCAAAAGAACACTCCCCCCCCCCCCCCCCCAAAGCTTTGAACCACCTTCGGTACATTATTTTTCAATAGTGAACCGTCTCCCCCATTTTATCTGTTTCCTATATTTTTATTCTATGTGATAGTTACAAAGAACCCTTTTGTATGAATTTACAGTTGTATCTATTTTAACAGCGTCTTTGTATTCTTTGTCCTGGTCTGTTTTTTTTTTTTTTTTTTTTTTTTTTTTTTTTTTTTTGGTAATGGGTATTAATTCTCAGGCAGCTCCTGAGTGAAAATAAACAAACAAATGAAGTACTCTTATTCAGGCAAACACAGTGATTATGGCTCAGTCAATATTATCAAACAATAAACCGCTTGGGTAAAAATGTAAATTTATATCTAAATATTATGAATATCAGTCAATGATCACCTTAACTCTTTAGCTTGAACCAATCATTTATGACTGAGAAGTACACCAAGGCACGGAGCTTCCTGCCAAGATGTCTGATAACAGACAAGTAATACTGTATATTATATTTTAGCGTCTGTACACAGCTTTGTGTTTTTAGTTTACGGGTTTCTGGTATGATATACAAAGACTGGCGGTAAAGCACCAGAGTTTCAACCTCTCATCGGCTGTCGGCCTATACACTGCCCAAGCCGACGGCTCGCTTCAAATCACCTATGGCGGTCAAACGTAAGTGCGAGCTCCGTTTTTTTTTTTTTTTTGCGACGGGGACAGGGATGGGGAGTCCGCGGAGTCGATGCCACGCGTGCGGCTGACCTTTCACGCTTTGTTGTTCTGGAGGTCACATATATATGTATGTTTATAATGTATTTTAGTAAACAGTCCAACAGTGAGGTTGGGCTATGGTCAAAGCCATAAGTCGGAATGGAGACAGCGAAAAATCTTGATGCGTCTTGGTTAGAATTTCTGGAACGATATTAGTGTGAGCAAAATTCAGTCCCCACGACTGAAATTAAGACGTGATGAGTCAACATTTCAGTGTTTGCAGCATATCGCCAAACGCTTTGTGTTATGGCCCGAAATTATAGCCTTGAAGTGGGTTTCACCTCCCGTACCCCTCACCCTCACCCCCTCTCCTCCTCCCCCTCTCCCCCCCCCCCCATGGCTACGCACTGCTTACACATGTTCAAGTACCGCAGCCCCTTACAGCAGTTGTAGCCACATTATGTCTTCTACTTTTCCAGAGGTTTCTCCTGCGTGGAGCCAATGTCGGCATCAGGTTTTCCTCTGTACAGCAACGCCAAGTGGCACGTCATGTTTGACGACTACCGCAATGGCTTTTTGAGGGGACCCCTGTGGGTGATTGAGACAGATTACTCACGCTACGCCTTGCTCTATGGCTGCTTCAAGGTACAACAGATGCCAACTGAAAATACACATCTTATATCGTTTATATATATATATATATATATATATATATATATTATTTACATTATTTTTAAATGTTCGGATTCTGACCCTCATGGATATAGATGTTCAATGGTATTCACTTTTTCTTCGGCATTTTACTAGAAATTTCGCCCATCACCGGTATTTTTACGTTTACTTTTCTAACTTAGCGATCTTTGATGTATCGCCCCTCCGCCCCCTATTTCCCTCCTCCGACCCCCCCCCCCCCCACCCTCTGCCCTTCCATTCCCTACAGGAACAGAAGAAAACTATTGTGATAGTTATTTATAAACATATACACATGTGGACTTTGTGCAGATGAAGGTTGATGGCACGTGTCACGATCAACATCAGCTGGTTTACGTGCTGGGCCGCACCAAAACCCTGGACAGCCGTATCCACCGTCGTCTTGACTACATCATTCAGAACTACCTATGTGTTGATCCAACGTCCCTGGACAATATCATGCATCTGCGTAAGCCCTACACAAAAATTTTCTCCTCAATTTGAATTTTCTTCCAAAGAATTTTGAATTATACATTTGATTTTAAAAAGAGTAGGAACATGATCTTTATGTTAGCTTTACATGATCTGATGTCAGCTTTACGGTTTCTTCTGATAGGGGTGATATCCTTCAAATATTCGTCTTACAATTAGTTGTTATATTGCAGGGGAATGCCCGCCGAGTCCTGCTTACAACTGGGACGAGTGGCGAATGCTGGCAGGTAAGCGGATGTATTGTGTATTTGTTCCATTTTTAACATCACTCTGTAAAGCAGACCAGAAAAAATACTTCAAAGACAGACAGGTCAACAGCAAATATGTAATAAATATTTACCAGTCCTCGAAGAGATATCGCATTTTTTTTCGTTGAAGCAACTGAGTCTCTGCTATAAATAGAAGGCCCGAATAATTCACATGAAATGCAAAAATTGTTTTTCGTACTATTTTCAGACGAAGCAGCTGTTGATGCTGGCGAAAATGCAGTTGTTGATGATGCAGCTGGTGAGGCAGCTGTTCAAGCTGAAGCTGCAGGAAATGACGCTGACAGTGAAACTCCAGATGTCAAAGGTAAAAAGATCATCATTTTTTGCTTAAAGGCCAGTATTATGTATCCTGTAATGGCTGCACATTCCTCACCTCCCGCACAACCCCCCCCCCCACCTCTCCCGCATCTACCCCATCCCCCACCTCCCGCCCCAACTCGTTGGCTTGTTATTTGCTATTATTCTTTTTTATTTAAATTTAAATTTTTCTACCTTTTTTTCATTTTCAGAATGCAAAATGGCTGACCTCAAGCCAGCTGAAGGATTCACGACTGAGAAGGTAATTTTGGCTGTAATAATCTTGTTTACTTGTTAACAATTTCATGATTACAATATCATTTAACCATTATGTTTACATTCCATTTTTTTTTTGGGTAAGAATTTTCGCATAATTTGATTTCTATTAACTTACTTATATTTAATTACTTATACTTTCTTAGTTTCCAGCTTGAGTTACGTAAGCCCTAAATGCTCAATATGGCCATGTAACTGTTAATCTTGTAAAGTAAAGAGCTATAGCAGAACGCCAGAAATAGGATCACCAGAAATAGGATCACCGGAAATAGGATCGTCAGAGGGGCTGGTTTAATGTTTTCCAATTTCCCAGTTGATCCTTTTCTGTGGTTTTTCACAATGGAAGGTGCCTAGAAAGGGACTATTGACAAGTGGTCCAATCTATGACGTGGTTCAATTTGCTGCGTCATCCTATCCCATGATTCTGCTGTACCTTTGTGCTTTTAGTGGATGGGCAAATGGTACGTGGTGGCGTCTAATCTTGGCATCAGCGTTAACTCAGCAGCGATGCTGACGAGAAAAATGGACGACGGAAACGTAGAATGTTTCTTGACCAAGACAAGGTATAGTTTTATATTGTTTATAAAAGAAATAGAAGTAATATATTTCTACTAGTCGTTTGAGAGATCGCAGTTATGATGCCGCATAAGCACGTGACATCCGTTAATTACAGGAAATCCATCAAACTGGCAAAGGGAATTTTTCTCATTGAATTCCTGCTGTACTTTAAAATAGTGCTTTTTTATTCATTTCTGGGCTTGAGATGGCGAATAGTTAAAAAATGTGAGCAAATGGTGTTCTCTTGATATGCACAGAAGCGATGGACACTGCGACATTACGAGCTATCGTGTCATGACGTCAACAGACACTGCAGGAGTGTTTACGGTACCCGTCAAAGAAGACATAGGCAAGTTGTCAAATTATGCTCACAGCAAGAATTCTAAAAGACCCTCTGATAAGTTTTGTATGAACTACACAATGTGTGGTTAAATGAGTTTTAAAAAGAGTATTGTCATTTTAATCAGAAATGAACTATTGTCAGAAGAATCCCCGATCCCCATCCTACCTTATAGCGAAATTGGCAAGCCAAAATTCCCCATTTTTCTTCACTTTTTTTCGACATGCATGCTAGCACATGCCCCCCTTCCCAGCCGACCGGATGGGGTTTTTTTGCCCATGAACTATAAACAAACGCTGGTCCAATGAAAAATGATTGCCATAGAGAAGAATGTTGTTTATTTCTTACAAACAGCAGAAGTTACGGTTGCTTACTTGAGTGACAGTGGTATCAGCATCATGTACAGATGTGGAGAAGAGCAACCAGATGGCGCATGCGCTAAACCCTCCGTTACCGTATTCTCACGTTCAAAAGACGTCAGTGACGAATCCACGGCGGAAATAAAGCAGGCACTGGCGAATCTGTGTTTGGATTACGATGAATTTACTTTAGTCCCACAAGAAGGTTAAGTTACACATTACATTCGATACAAGACTTCATTTTACTCTAAATATAAACACATCACATAAATTAGGAATCAACAAATCATGAATAAAAACAACAAAAACAGATAACATATATGAATAATAATGTTCTTGGTGCTTAAATAAACAACCGCAAGAGCAACCTCAATAATAATAATAATAATAATAATAATAATAATGATAATAATAATAAATGACAGAGTTGTAACAATAATAGTAATAATAATAGAGTACTAATAATAATAATAGCAAAAATATATAATAAATAACAGTAGTTAATAGCAATAATAATAGATCGCTTGCAGTTTTGTAGCAAGGAGCTT